>CAUYSK010101292.1:0-44338 GCA_963575035.1 Avahi laniger
TCATCCTAGCTCACAGCAACCTCAAACTCCTGGACTCAAGCAATCCTTCTGCCTCAGCCTCCCGAGTAGCCGGGACTACAAGCATGCACCACCATGTCCGGCTAATTTTTTCTATATATTTTTAGTTGTCCGATTAATTTCTCTCCATTTTTTTTAGTAGAGACGGGGTCTCACTCTTGCTCAGGCTGGTTTTGAACTCCTGAACTCAAACAATCCGCCCGCCTTGGCCTCCTAGAGTGCTAGTATTACAGGTGTGAGCCACCATGCCCAGCCTTAATGGATTTTTTAAATCTGTAAACTCAAGTTGAAACACTTTCACATAGTTAGAGGTCAATTTATTACTGACTTCTCTTATATCAGGTCCCTTCCCCCTTGGGAAAAAACAGTGCTGTTGAGATTATAAATTCGTACAACTTTTCTAAGGGAATTTGGCAGCATGTTACAAAAGATTTAAAAGTTCTCATACCGTTTGGTTCATCAAGATTAATTCTAGGAATATTGCCTAAATGGTTGATTGTGATCAAATCATTCTATTTGTGTCTATTTCAATGTAATTTAGGATAGCAAAAAGTTAAAAAGCAACTAAATGTCCAAAGGAAAATTGAATAAATCAATTATTGCTTAATTATACAATGGAATACTTTGAAGCCTTTAAAATATTTTCATATAGGAATATACAATAACATGAAAAAATGTTCACAATCTATAAAACAAGTCCAACAGAACACTAAATATTATATATAATATGACCCTAAAATACTATTTTAATACATATATACAAAGAGATTTTGGGTTATCTTGCATGAAGGAATTTCTTTGCAAAGGCTGTTGAGTCACATATCAACCCTGGTTCAATAAATGTGACCAAGTGGACCAGGTCACAAATTAGGAATGTGAGTGTCAGTGCCAATTCCAGGGACTAGAAGTGGGTGATTAGCATCTGGGAAATTAACTTGAACAAAATTATTTCCTTGTTTTTGCATTTTTATGCTTTTCTGAATTGTTCAGTGTGAATACATGCCTATTTTGTACTAATGAAAACAAAAGTTACCAACAAACAAATTTGTCTAATAGGTTGAGAGAAGCAATGAACATACCAGGGAGTCTCCCCATGCAAGCAGCAGAGTTATGGGTTATTTATACCCTGCTAAAAGTTTCATACAAGACAGAATAATCTGACTAGGAACCCCGTACAGATCTTCCTTCTTTGCTACACTCTCTGCCCCTACATGTTTCATTGAAGATCCTGAAGTCATAATAGAATATCTAATGGCAGAGGGAAAGCTCAGATGTAGGGTCCAAGAGTGCAAAGGGATATTGGGAGGGTTAGGGATCCTAGCTTCGTTTGACACTCAAGAGAAGATAGGTAAAGAACATAGAAACAGCATGATATAAGGTAATTTTTACTACACTCCAGGAGAGATATGGCAGGGGTATGTCCCCCCTTTATTAAGTCACTCACACTCATTGATTTTTAATTTTGTAAAATGCATGAGCTTGAACCATCTATAGCTCAGGAATCATATTGTTCTAAATATTTGGTAAGAGTAATTCATAAACTAATGAGCTTCAAATATTAACTTGGTTGTTTACAACAGCTAAAATATACCCTGAAGCTGTTTTGGCCAGTGTACTACAAAGGAATTTTCAATATTTGAAGTCTTCGCCATTTATTATAGAATAGGCCTTGTCATTCAGGTATGCAGTGCACTGCTGTTTTAATGGGTTTTTAAATCCTCCTTCATGGTTCATTAACATGGATGGACATAACTGCAGAGGTCATAAAGCACAATAGCTTTTCTACACTTAGTTGATAAATAGGTCAATCAGCTTACTTCATAGAGACAACAACATTCCAGATAAGCACAAATTGAAACTCACACACAACTAATTGGATATGGGATGACCGGTATGTCAACTTAGAAGTAATGTCCACGCATTAAACTATTATCAACTATATGAGGCTGCCTTTCCATTTTGGTTTCCTCTGGCTATATGGCACAATGCTCCCATTAAGAAATCTTCAACATTTATTTCATTTGGAGAGATAGTAGGGGTAAGAAAACATAGCTTTGCATATCCAACAAGATAAATCTTCATCCCAAATTTTTGTTATTATGAGAGCTAATTCTCAGTATGCCATAGTAATTATTTTGTACTCTTTGAACTACTGCCCACTGCATGATATTATTTTAGTTTTAGGTGAACTTGACTCTTTTTTAAAAAGATATGTTACATACCATAAATGTACTTGATTTCCTTCCCTCATAATCAAAATTCTGTCAAGAGGTTTGCTGGCATTTGACTCTGATATTATACTATTTGACATCATTCAATAATGTGTTGCACACTGAACAAACAAGTGTTACTCTTTAGTCTCCAATATATGTCAAAATAAATGGCTATTTCAGATCTAGTTTTCACTGAGTGACATTTTTATGTGGTGTCATGCTTTTACTTATTGACCTTAGCTTCCTGGAATGAGGTGCCTCAAGACCAAATATTAGCTCTATTGTTCCCCAGCCTATTTTTAACAAGTTGTCAAATCCAGAGATCCATTTGAAACAATTTCATGAAATATATTGTCATGTTTCATCTACTAAATTGCTTTATTATCTTCAGCACCATTGGTACTAAGAATAGACCCTGTCTTCAAGTTTCTGATTTTGTGAATTCCATTTTATATCTCTATGCAACTGTTTTGTTTTTTTTTTTAATCATAGCTAATGGTTTCCAAAGCATTTCTACACATTAATAAGATTATGTCTTGAGATCATCTCAAATAATTAGGATAATCTTAAATAATTAGAAATATTTACAAGTTATCCTTGTAACTTGCTTTATAGGCATTATTGTGGCAGCTTACAAAGGAAGGGAATCAAAAACTGAATTAGATGGATCTATGCCAGGCACTCAACTTCAATGCCAAAGTCTTACAGTGGATAATGCATAATTATTTCATCAATTTAGCCTGAATTTCTGTTTTCATTTGTTCCCTTTCTTAGTCCATTTGGTGATAGTTAATATGACAGACACTCAGTTACATCAATTGTTCTTTGTTTCCTTAAAAGATTTTGTAATCTCCCTTTGTAATGTAGAGTCTCATAGATATTTCAAATAAAGTCTTTGCCTTTCTCATATTTTTTATATGAGAAGTATTGCAAGTAGGTCATGTTGGTAATAAGAGAAAAAAAAGGTGCATATTTGAATCTTGGGAATCTTAAACTAAAAACAATGTCAAAATTCATTTTATAATCACAGCAACAACAAAAATAAATAAATGGGAACTGATCAGATTGAAAAGCTTCTGCACAGTCAAAGAAACTATCACAAGAGCAAACAGACAGCCTACAGAATGGGAGAAAATATTCTCATGTTACACAACCAATAGAGGGCTTAGAACTAGAATCTATTTAGAACTCAGGAAAATCAGCAAGAAAAAAATAAAAAAAAATCCTATCAGAAAGTGAGCAAAGGACAAGAACAGAAACTTTTCAAAAGAAGATAGACTAATGGCCAACAAACATATGAAAAAATGCTCAATATCTCTAATCATCAGGGAAATGCAAATCAAAACCACAGTGAGATACCACTTATCCCTAGTGAGAATGGCCTTTATCAAAAAGGCCCCAAACAATAAATGTTGGCATGGATGTAGAGAGATAGGAACACTCATCCACTGCTGGTGGGACTGCAAACTAGTACAACCTCTGTGGAAAGCAATATGGAGATACTTCAAAGAGATACAAGTATATCTACCATTTGATCCAGCAATCCCAATACTGGGCATCTACCCAAAAGAACAAAAGACATTCTATAAAAAAGACACCTTGCACTCAAATGTTTATAGCCACACAATTCGCAATTGCAAAGATGTGGATACAACCCAAGTGCCCATCAATACATGAGTGGATTAAGAAAATGTGGTATATGTATACCATGGGGAGTTCTGTTCAGCCACAAAATCAGTGGTGATCTAGCACCTCTTATATTATCCTGGGTAGAGCTGGAACCCATTCTACTAAGTGAAGTATCACAAGAATGGAAAAATAAGCACCACATGTATTCGCCATCAAATTGGTTTTGACTGATCAACACCTAAGTGCACATATAGGAATAACATTTATCGGGCATCGGGCAGATGGAGGGGGAGGAAGAGATGAGTATATGCATACATAATGAGTGAGATGCACATTGTCTGGGGAATGGACACGCTGGAAGCTATCTATGAGTCGAGTGGGGCAAGAGCAATATACGTAACCTAAACATTTGTACCCCCATAATATGCTGAAATAAAAAAGAAATTAAAAAAAGAGAAAGCATTCATGTTGTAAAAAATCAGAATTCTAAAAATGAAGCAGTCATGTCCAGTTCTAATCCATTCCCCACCTATCCCCCAACTACACAGAATCAACTACATTTGATCATTTTGATCTTAGGTCTTTTAATGATTACGTCCAAATCCTAAATGGTACACTTACATAGATACTCCTTGATTTTTTAATGTAGACACTATCAAATATCTAGTTAAAATATGAGAATTTAGCCAATTCATTCCTCCTCTCATCTCCTCGACAACATGTAATCAACACCCTAATGAGTGTCTCTGAGAACATCTTTAACATCAGTGCCCAATCAGTTCTTCCATTAATTCGCCTGATAACATGTATTGAACAACTGCTATGTGACCAGTCCTTTTACAGGTGCTGGGAATGTAGCAGTGTACAGAGCACAGCAAACCCTGCCCTCATAGAACTTCTATTCTAATGGAAAAGAGGAGAAAATAAACAATAAACGTACTATACCAGGTCCTGATAACAACTAAGGCTGAAGAAGTGAATGCAACGTAAGGAGCTGAAGGGGAGTGAGCATTATTTAATACAAGGTCATCCAAGAAGACCTCTTTGATAAGGTGACATTACAATAGAGACTGGAAGATAATAAAGTAGTCAGCCATGTCAATATCACAGGACATATGAAGAACAATAGCAGAAACATAACTGGCTTGCTAAAGGGCTGGCAAGAAAGCCAGTGCAATAATTGAGAGTGTAAAGAGTAATAGAAGTTGAGAGAGTTTGGGACAGTGGGCAGATCATATAGAGCTTCGATAACCAAAAAGAAGAAAATGGATCATATTCTGAGTGAAACGGATTCCCAGCAGCCTCATGCATCAGGATAAACAGAGACACAATATCATCACCCACCATGTCTATGGCCGGGGTCCCTCCATCACAGCCTATGTACCACAGAAGCATCGCTAGATTTCTTGTAATAATATAATACCGTTCTCAACAATGCTATGGAGACCACACTGGAGTAAGGACAATGCAGTGACTCTAATAAAAGATAAGGAAAGTGAGTAAATCTATGTGAGGTAGAAAAAAGCTTTGATCTAAAGCAGAGGTACCAAGGATGGTGGACAACTTTGAAATAAATTTCCAGGAAAGTTCTGGTGGCTACTTAAATGTGGGGTTTAAAGGAGAGATAGGACAAGAGACTGATTCCAGATTGTCTAGATATCCAAGGAAATAAAGAGATTCAGATGAAAAATTAAAGAGAGAAGGCAACTTTGCTGAAGTTAAAAAAAAATTTATTATTGGACAATCTATATTTTAGGTACCTGTCGGGTATTTGTCTTCACAACAACAATGTGAAATTTGTCATCACAGGGAGATTTTTTTTTTAATAAAAATTCTTCTCCAGAATTTAGTGTACTGATATTTTTTGGATTGATGACTCTTACTTGGTTTTTTTCAATTAAAATTAATTGTGCATTTTGAAAAGGTGATAGCTTAATGTTAAAGGTTACATATCAGCAAGTTGATAGAAATTGGCAGAATGATTCTGGTCACTTAAAAGCTTCTAACTAGTAAATAACTGACTTTAATATTCCAAATCCTGTTGCTGCATCTTATTTCATTAAAAAATATTTTAGGATCATATAATTTGAGAGATGCTATACTAGGTACTGGCACAAAAGTAAGACATGGTTTCTATTCCACTCCTTGATGGCAACATATTTCTAGTAATACATTAGAGAAGGACCAATCATAGTTCTACTGGCTACTGACTGGGCACTTTTTAAGGAATAAACAGTAAGAGCAATTTTAAAACCGTCTCTACTATTTTCTTTAATATCTACTAAATATGCTTTTCTAAAAACTTAAAACCATCCATCAATGGAAAGCTTTTAAAAAATTATTACATTTTTCTTCATTCTCCTTTATAAGATCCACATTGAGGTTTGAAAATGCATGGCCTCTGCCCTCCCCTACCCATGACAGAAATCACTAATCTATCATAGACCCTTCACAAATGAACTCTGGTGTAACCTCAGAAATATTTTTAATAATAGAACATAAGATAGCAGCAAACCTTAGTTTGAATATATGAGATGAAAACTCATTGCTATCTAAGACTGGAACAAACACTTGATGAAAAAGTATATTAAAATGGTCTACATATCTCTGAAAAAAGACTCAACTTTTATTAGTCATCAGAGAAATGCAAATTAAAACCACAATGAAAGACTAATGGCTAAAATGAAGAATTCTGACAATACCAAGTGTTGACGAGGATACAGAACAACTGAATAGGTCACTGTCAATGGCTTGGATTTTAAATTAATTCAGCCATTTGACAAAACCGTTTGACACTATATTCAAGAGCTGAATATATGCATCTCCTTCTACCCAGCAATCTCATGATTGGGTTACACCGAATTGAAATGTATCTGTATTTACACCAAAAGATATGTAGAAGAATATTCATAGCAGCACTATTCAAAATAGGCAAAAATGAGAAATGACCCACATTCCCCGCTTCATGAAATGGATAAATAACATTTTTTCATTATTATTATATATTACATTTATATAATATAATACTGTATACTAATGAGAACAAACAAGCTAAATAACTTGTAGCAGGGAAGACTCTCATAAACGTGATATTGAACAAAAGAGGCCAGAAACAAAGGAATATATGACACAAAATTTTATTTATGTAAAACATAAAAAAACAAAGGTAACCTATGGTGCTAGATGTTAAATAGTAGTTACCATTGGGAGGGATGTTAGGGGGCTGAGAATGGCCTACGTGCTGGCTACATGGGTGGGCTCATTTTGTGGAAAAATAAATTGAGCTATAGTCATATAATTTATATTCTATACCATATATATGCTATAGTAAATAAATTTACTTAAAAAACTAAATACTCTTCGCCATCCTTGAAATCTCGGTACTAATTTTGGATAATCTTTCCCCACATGAACATCTATAGTTTCATTATGGGACACTGTTAAAAATCAATTGCAAGAGAGTTTAAAAATAAGATTTCAGCTCCTGCTAAATAAACCCTGTTTTCCAGTAAAATTAATTTCCTTCTCCCTTTAAATGGGCTCTCTGCTTACTTTTATTTCACTTGATTTTATCTTTATGTCAAAATTTTATTGCAAGAATCTTTTTTGAAATAAGCTAAATATGATTTTGAAATAAAATGCTTTCAAAAAGAATAATGTATTCAATTCTTAAGACTATGAGTTTGGGCATTTATTAAAACACACGGGTTGCAAAAAGAGCAAATCAAAAAATAAAAAAATAGATAGGATTCATGTACATTTTTCTATTGTTTCTATTCTATTATTGTATACTTTACTTCTTTTCAAACATTTTTCCATGTTGAGTCATTTAAAATATTTATAATTTTCTGTTGATTATTTTCCTAGGATAAATATAAACCATGTATCACAGCATTTATTTGGTAAGTCCTCAAACATTTTTTTTTTGTATGAAAACCTGTCAATTCAACTCAATAGCTCCGTAGACATAAAATTAAAAACTGTTACAAAGAGGGAGCATGCCAGAGATGTTTTGTTTAATCCAATCTAAAAACCTGATTCTCTTTCTTAATGATGGACTTAGTGAAGGGTGTGTGAGCCCACTCCTGACTAAGACAGCATAAGTAGAGCTGCTGGGATTTGGGGAAAGGTGGTCTTTTTGCAAAGAAAGAGATCCTAGAAAAAGTGGAGGTTTTCTGCCTCTCCTGTGATATACCTGGGTGGCAGCAGCAACCATGAGATCACTCGAGAAAAGCCAAAACTCACAGCTTTAATCTTTCTTGGCTATGGTAAATAAACTTGTGACTATTTATGTTTTTGCAATTCACTTAACCTGTATTGCAGAACAGGATTTACAGAATTAGAATGATGAGCTCTCACGAAAGAAGAGACAGATGGAACAAGCCAGGTCCTTGGTGGCATAACTGATCTATGGAAATTGCCTCACCTGGAGCTGACATATCACTGGGCTTCTAAAAGTAGGTACAATAACAAATGTACTTGTTAATAATTTTTTCATTGGAATTAAATAAGAAAAAATAAAAACACCCTAACCAATTTTGAGGGAGAAGATCTATGCTCTTTTAGACTTCCCTGTGCACTCAGTACATTGTCCCCAACATGGCAGCTGCCTAACAAATATTTGCTGAATTTTCAGTTTGGGCTTCCAACTCTCAGACTTACATCTCCTAGAGCAGTGTTTCTGAATCTTTTTTCAGTATTAACCACATCAAGAGAAAACTTACATTAAATTTATTTTAGTTAATTAATTAATTTTAACTTAAATTTTAATTCTCTCTAAAGAGAGATTGTCTTTTCGAGTGCAGTATCTCCCTCTTCTCTTTTTAGAATACATGTACCAAAGGGTATCTAATTATGGTTGATTTTTTTGATATTACACATCTTTTTATTTTCTTTATACTTTTTAATCTTCTGTAACTATTTACAATGACCTTTTATTATTTTTATAGTCAGAAAAATGAACACCTTTTAAAGAAAAGAAAGGCACAAAAATATGTGTAAATAATCTAATAAAAATATAATACTGCATTAAATGATGCTTCTTTTTTATTTTCATTTTTGCTTTTTATACTTCCAGCTTATGCCACAGGGAGACAGGCTGTGAGGACTGGACTTGGGCTTGAGGACTAGACAGAGAGCCTGTGAAGTTGCGCCAGACCTGAAATATCGATTATCTCAGGATAACGAATGGAATTGGACAGAGCCTGTGAACCTCAGAGCCAGATACCTGTGCAGGATGCTCATTACAGCTTCTTCTCTCCATCTGCTCATTTTTTAAAGGATACACCTTGAGAATGGTGGATTTTGTTTTATTTAGAGAGGAGCTATTCCCATGTTGGCATAGCTGACCCAAATGCCATAGCCAAGTATCTCAAGGGTACAGAAGTTAAAGAGGGGGTGTGACTAGACAGAAGGTTCTATAAAGGACCTGAGGCTCAAATTTACCCAATCAGCCTCCAACTAACTCCTGTAACCTAGATAAATAATAGGATGATCCTTGCCTTCTTCCATTTCCTCAGGTTTAAGACACCCTTGTATTACCTTTCCAAGGCTGACTCACCTGTAACCTGATTTTCACCTACACAGAAGTGTCCAGCCAAACTGTGTGTGGTGATTGAAGGGGTGGGTGGTGGGGGGCAGTGAATATATCAGTTTAATTTCTAACTAGTTCCCTGACAACAATGGTAATAACTAAGGCTCATCCTTCTAACTATATGAACTACCATTCTGCAACACAGAGTAAAGAGAATTGGACAAACATAAATATTTACCAGTTTATTTTATCATATACAAATAAATATTAAGCCTAGATTACAAGCTGTTTTATACTTGTATATGTAATTTGTATGTTTAAAAGAATACACATTTGTAGCATTTCTTTCTTATGTGTAGCTATATTTTCCAAAACCTAGGAGGAACATTTTTATAAGATGCATTATACAATATATCAGCGACTAATGAAGAAGAAATAATGACTGCACTGTAAAATGTATTAGAACACTAATTAGAGTATGGTAGAAATGCTTACTGATGTCTTTTAAACACCTGCTTGGTAATTTCTAAACCTGGGTGTTAACTTCATTTAACAATACATGCTTAATTAGGAGTCAGTTAAGATTAAATAATAAATCCAGGACAGCCCAGCATGCTCTATGGTTTTAACTTTCTACCTCATCCACGAAATTTAAGAATGATAATTTCATTTACAGAGGAAGCAATAGAATAGATTTATCCATTTCCTTAAGGCAGATTCTAATCATTATTATGAATTTCATTTCATGGAATGGCAGAGCAGAGTTAGGGACGAGGGAGTGTACAGGGATATTGAAAAGATGTTAGATGGAGCTGGAAGGTACCTGATCATTTCCAGGTACCATTTCTCCAGATGCTTAGCTGTTGTTTTCACTCATGTTTCAGTGCTCGTCAGAAACAGAATTTCTTTAGGGTTCCCATGTTGGTGGACTTCAATGAATATCTGTTGTTTTATGTGCTTCCCACCCCACTCGCGTGCAAAATGTATTTTCTCCTACTTTCTGACATATGAATACGGTGGGAGCATCCATAATAATAAATAGGACACCACCCATCAGACCACAGGTGATGAGTGTTCTCTCACTACTCTAATAGTATTCCATGTAGCAAGAGTACTGACCTCGCCCTAAAGGTCATCAGAAGTGCACAATCTCTGGCCCAACCCCAGGTCTACTGAATCAGAATCTGCATTTCCATAAAATCCTCAGATGCTTTGCGTGCACATTACTTTGTGATGCTCTGGCCTAGAGCACTCCATTCCTGATGGCCGACACAGTAGAAGATTTTGATTCCCCCAAACAGTCTTGGGTCATTATAACAAATATCCCTTTGTCCTTTAGCAAACCTCAATGAGCTTCTGCTACCTGCAATCTGAAGACTCCAGATAGCCTCACTTTTATCTCTTCAACACCTTTTATTTCTTAAAATAAATTTTTAAATTTAATTTCCAAATAATTTCACTCCTCAAATTAGCATTAAGATAAATAAATATTGAGTAATATTCACATTACGGGACCTGAAATAAGGGTTATTTGTTGAAGTTTAAAGGGTGATTTGATTCATTCATCTTTGAACACAGAATAACTACTCATGTTCAACAGCTGAATTTATTTACAGGCAAAGCTTGTCATCACCTATAAAGGATGATTTTAAGAATAATATTATGCTGATAAATTGTAAGAAAAAAGAATGGAGAGAACACCTGCAGATTAAGAGAGACTTAAAAGATATATCATATTAAAGTAAATAGACAAGAGTAAGCTAAAGAGCCTAGGAATGCACATATGAGTGATAAAAATCTATTAAAAATGATTACTGTAAAGATAGGATAATGGTTACTTATGGGAGAAGAACTATAATTGAGAAGGAGCACATGGAAGGGAAATTGGGTAGCTGGCAAAATTCTACTTCTTTGCCTGGAGGTAGTTATAAAATAGTGGGTATGAAATAATTTTTAAGGCATAAATTTTCGGGGGTTATTTTTGTAACTATATTTTATTTTATTATAAAAATATATAAACAATAACAACAAAAGTCCTATAGGAAAATTCAGTCTTACCCAAGAGCTGAAATGTCATTTTTTCTTTACTTATCAGCCTCTTTTACAAATGTGTCTGGGACATGTGCTTTCCTAAAACAATACTAAAGTCAAATTAAAAAGAAAAATAAATACATTTTTGAGAAAAGCAACACAAAGTAAATTAAATAATGGACATGTTGTTAGGATTCATCATTCTGTATTTATCCTTTATCCATTTTTAAATGGTTCCATTTTCTTATTTTAGTCTAGAAGTAATTGTTCTTGTTCTTAAACATGGAAGCTCTGGAGCCTGGATGCCTAGATCCTAACGTGACCTCGACATGTTAATGGTGAGTCATTTACACATCATCATCCAGGAAACAGGGATAACCATAGTACCAAACTCAGAGTTTTTATAAGGGTGCAAATGTGGAAATGAAATCATTGAGCCCTGTGCCTGGGCCCCTCGAGGGTGGCTTCATACCTGTTAGTTAATAGGAGAACTTGCGAAAAGAGCAGGACTTTTGGAGTCTAATGATTTGGATGGAGTCCCAATTCTTTTTTAAGCAGAGTAACTATTTTCTGCCTGATTTCATAAACAGTATAAATATTCATTTTGAAAAAGTAAAATTGTATGCTATTTTCTATTGTTGTTCTTAACATCTGGACACAGATCATTATTCAAATCCTAGATTATTGTTTCAGGATATTATGTTAGAAGTTGAAGTTCAAGGCCCAATCTTTTGATATATACCATATCATACAAGTCTTTTGATGTATACCACATACTTGTATCATATCCAAGATTAGATCATAAAGCAAAAAGACCTTTTTTATCAAAATTGCTTAGAATCTTGATAAATGTTGAATCTAGTTGATGGGTACTTGGGGGCTTATTGTATTATTCTATTTTTTTATGTTTGGAAACTTTCATTAAAAATAGATAAATCTGCCCTTAAAAATTCCTTTTGGAAGGAATATGTTGAAGGCAGTCAACATGTCATTTTTCTAGAAGTCCACACACAGCCAATTTTTCCTACTGGGTTGAAATAGATCATTTTTTCTTTGTTTAAGTACCAGATGAAAGAAAGGGATTGCCAATTTGATTGGTAAAAAAATTGCAATTTGGCTCTTTTAATATGTATTTCTCTGAATACTAGTGAAGTTGGTCATGTTACTTTTTACATTTATTAGTTCCATGAATACCTTCTATTCATATCTTTGGCTCATTTTTCTATAGGGACATTCATCCTTTTATTATTACACTGTAAGGATTCTTTATATATTACGGATATTAACTCTATTGTATAATACATGTGCCCAAGTTTTACCATTTTTGTCTTACTTGATCATATGTAGAACATGTTAACTTTTATTCAAATACATGTATATATTTTCCTTTATGCTTTCTTTCTTTGCCTTTCAACTTGGTTTCCATATGTTATTATATTTTCTTCTTATTCCTTTATTATTCAACATTATATATAATATATAATATGGTATATCATTTATGATTTAGTATTATAATTAATTTGGCATTTATTTAGATGTATTTTATGAAGTGGGGGTCTAACTTTGTTTTATCCATCAAGTACTCAAGTATTATTATTATAAAAATAAATAAGACAGGATGCTTTGTATACATGGATCTCTGTTACGGTTTATCATTCAAAAGTTGCCAACAGGCAGCTTGAAGTCTCTGTTGCTGGAAATATTATTCATTTCTCAGAAACGGATGTTATTTGAGAAAATCAGAGAAGGAACATTTAAGGATCTCAATTTTTTTTTCACAAGGTGGGGAGGAAGGAGACATCTAAACTGTCCTGTAGGCAGCTTTGTTGCCCTTCTCTTGTACCCAAAACATAAGTTTATGACGCTACCATCAAGTCAAAATTATGGGGCATATGATCTTGAAATGAACTAGAAGTTGCCATAGAGAAGCCACACTTTTCATTTTATTTTGAGGACAAAGTAAAATGCCTGCACTTCTCTCCACCTGGTTGTGATTACTTTCAAATACTTAAAAATGTAAATAGCCTTAGAAGAATTGACTTCTCAAATTCAATGAACATTGGCATGATACTGATAGGATCCAACCCTGAGAAGAGATACCAATGAATGATCGGGATCGGCTCCACCCTGGAGTGGAGAGAAGTTAGAAGAGAGAGTATTAAAAAAAGAGGCCGTCTATCACCAGTCTTGCTACTCCCTCCATTTCTCGGAAGGCGCTCATATCCTAAGCACAATCTAGCAAGGGGACAATGTCTGGCTCAGAGAACACATGTGTTCTCATATGGTAGAAGGGGTCAGGGGTTTTTTGTGGTCCTCTTTTATAAGGCACCAATTTCATTCTTGAGAACTTCACCCTCATGACCTAATCACCTCCCAAAGCCCCACCTCTCAATACCATCACTGGGAATTGGGAATTCAACATACGAGTCTGAGAGGAAGGGAGGACACACTTTCAGATCACAATAGATTTCATCTCTTCCTCCTTCCCCTCGACCCTCATATCCAAATATCCACTCGTGCTGGTTTTCTTTCTGTAATTTCACACTCCATGTACAAAAGGGAAAAAGGACAATGGACAATGACAACTATACCTTTGTCTTCTCCCTTTGGCCAAGGCCAGTGCTTCACCTTTTTGAGGGTCCTGAAGAAAGTTCTCATTCACTTTCTGGATTCCTAAATTACAGCAATGCTAATGACACATTTTTGTATATCTTAGTATTTTATATAGCTTTCTTCTGGAATTTCAGGTTCTTTTTGTTTAAAAATGGTGCTCATCTTTATTTAAGTGAATGATTATTTTTGGAGCACATACCACATGCCCTACACTATGGAAAGGGGTGCCTACCTCCAACAAAGGATGCTGGAAAGGGCTTGCCTCTCGGAAAGAGAAAATAAAGGAAAATTTCTGTGTTAGACATTGCGACATGGCAGGTTCACGGTTAGTTTATTCTTCCAAAATATTAGAGTAAAGACTGGAAATATAACTAAAGTACAGAAACCAACAAGATCCAAAAAAATGTGATGTTTTGGTGACATTGACAAAAAGGACAACCTCCCTTACTGAAAGGGTAAGATTTCCTAATGGGCAAACAAAATAAGGCAAAAAAATTAATTAAGAAGAAAGCTCATTAAGAGGTTATACATTAGAGTGCAGCTTTCAGTACACATGGCTGAATATTAAAGAGGTGGAAGGAGCTGTGAGAAAACACGGGTTACTGAGGAGTCACTCTCCTACTTAAAACCCTAAGTGTGATTTTTCAGGCCTGACAGCAGGCAATTACAGAGGCTTTGCCTGGCAGGACTTTGGGGGCACAGCTGCCCTCCCCATCCTGGACTTGGTGCACTGCCAGTGCAGGGTAGTCTCCCAGGGGAGTTGCAGCCAAGGACTGGAGCCCTCTGGCTGGTCATGCTCTTCATATATTTACATTGCCAGCCCAGAGGCCTCATTCCCAGGTCTCTTTATTCCAGACCTTGGACAGAGGTTCTCAGCAGGTGCCTCTGCTGAGGTCTTCTTGCTAGAGTGGAGGGAAATCCTTGAATACATCCTCCCCACTTGGACTCGGTACCACATACCTTTCTCTCCCTAGTCCTCCCCCATCCTCCTTGACTTCAAGGTCCATAATCCTGCTGGAGCCTTTTGTTTAGGGCTCCCTCAACAGTGAAATAATGCTCACACACCTACACTGACCCATGTGACCTTCGAGGAGTGGGCCATTCCATAGAGGTAAATGGAACAGGAGAGTTGGTGACTTATCCTGTTTTAGACTCTTGGTTAAACCATGTTATTTAGTGATTACAGGCTTGCCTCTTTCATTTTTGGCTTGACGTTTAATCAGCTACTCCCAACACCTGCAGCTTAGCTTCCTCTCCCAGCTCCCGACAGGGCAACACTGGGCAGAGCCTATCAGGTTCCTCCCATTATCTAGTCTGTCCTTCATGTACAAGAACACCCTTTTCCCCCCAAATATTTAGGGAGTACAAGTGCTTTGGTTACATAGGTGAACTGTAGAATGCTGATTTTTAATTGAACACATTCCCGTCCAACTAAAGGACTATATTTCTCAGCTTCTAAATTCTAACGGAAGCAAAAGTGTTCACTTATGTGTTACTTACGGAGTCTCCCCAAAAGTGGGAGCATGGTCCCTCTATCCACTTCCTCTTTCCTCTGGCTTAGAATGCAGTTACAATGGATAGGATTTCAACAAACCATCTTGGACCATGAGGTGACCTGTTGAACTGAAGATGTACCCCATTCAGCAGAATAGGAAGGTTTTAGGTCCCTGTAAGCCTTCTAGAACTGCCAGACCGTTCTTGGACTTCCTAACACCGAACTTCTTATGTGAGGGAGAAAAACACTTGTTTTGGATAAATCAATGGAAAATCTCCCACTAATCAGTCTTAAAACAATGTTTGGGGGTTGGAGGGAGGGGTCTTCCCCTTCAGTCTGTATAGCTTTAATCAGTTCTGGGAAGTTAAGGGGTTACTAGCCCAGGGATAACAAAGTGACAAATGCCACAGCCCGACCATAGTTACAGTGTATGAGGAATATAAAACACCAATTTGAGAGCCAAAAATTCCTGCTTTTGTATTGTCTAGCTCAAAGATCTTAGGCCATATACTGAAACAAACCTCAGTTACCACCTTTAGAAAATGGGGACGATAGTGAGAAAAAGAATTTAAAATCTCAAATACAATGATTAGTATATGAAATATGTTCAATAAATATTTTCTGCCCATATTTGGAATCAAATGAAGGGCTCTGATTTATCCTGCTTCATACATGAGCTCCCCTTTAGACCATGGACAGGAAGAACACAAGCTACTTTGGGAACAAGGCCCTGCAAACTCGTTTGTGCAAATAAATAACACAATGGCATTCTCCATGGGGCAGATAATTATAAGGAGGCACTTTCTCTGGACAGGTGCATTCAGAAAGTTCCTCTTCCTCTAGGCCGTCTCCAGTGAGGGCTTCAAGAGGAAAACTTAGCCATACTTCATCCCTTCTCCTTGTCCAATCTGCACAACCACAGGGGTAGGACAGGCCCTAGAAGGACAGTAGCAGCAAACACACCAAAGGAGGAAGGTGTGGCTTCCTAGAGATAGTGAGGCTCTGGGCAGACGATACATTTTGGAGCCCACCACAAACACCGCAGTCTGATCTCGGGAGCCATGGTTGCTGGCAAAACTGGAATTGGACATTTAGAGTTATGAGCAATAATGGAAACCATACAAAAGTGGAGAATGAAGGATATTCTGTTCCTTATAAGAAGGCAAAATGTGGGTAAAGGCTGGGAGATAGAAATCCACCTAAATGTAACACAATGAAGGTGAAGATATTGATAACTACAGAGAAAATCACATAAAGGAAAAAAGGCTCTTTACATAAATACTCAAGAGTTTTCATACCCATTGTGTAATTGGAACTGTGATTAATACCTTGGGACAGAATAGTTGTCCAGTACTTTGTCAATGTTTGTTTTTCTGTGCACCATGAAAGGCTTGGATCTCTAACCTTGAACTTTCTATTTTTATTGCTAAACTATAATTTCTATGCACAAATGAAAGAGCAGATTTAATATAATTAAAATATCTCTTTCAAGAGAGAAATAAATATGTAATAAAAACATTTCAAAACAAAACTGGAGCTTGGGTAAGAATCAGTACCAAACATTCAGAACATTTCTTTGGTGCATGGGGCTATATTTGAATTGGGAACCCCTATGGATAGAAAGATGATTGAAGTCTCACTGAATTCAGAAATGACCTGAAAAACTATATGTACCTTTTTCCCTTGAAAAGGATTTGGAATCTAATCTTTACTTTCTCCGTGTAATTTTTCAAGCAGGCTCTTTTTGAGAACAATATAATGACTCTGATTTTTTTTTTATAGATATGTCCTTCCCAGGTAGAATAATAATAATCTGAGTTCTAAAGTTCCTTTTAATATAGCAGTATCGGCATACCTACTTAAAAAAATCAATATGAATATAATCACAGAGCCTGTTAATTATTTAACCTTTAAAACCTATTTTCACCATCTTAAATTTAACACTTTATAATAAATATAGTAGGCTGGTGACATTCACAGGTTTATATTTTATAATTTTGACAATTAGCAGTGACTATGAATGTCTGGGACACACAGTCATTTGTAATTTTTTTGAGACTTGCATTTGAATTGCCTTTTGAGAGGTAGATCTCAAGAATAAGTCGCCTAGCTAGTGATGGAACCCTCTGATGGTTCAGCAGCTACATCATTCACAAACACCTGTCCGCGTTAGCATAGCTCCTATATGTTAAGCTGCTCTGAAATGGTCAGAAGTGACTATATTCTGCCACACATGTGGAGTGAACTGATGATCAAATGCAGTGACTCTAAACATGAGAGCCCATCAGAATAACCGGAGGGCTTCTTGAAAGAAAGATTTCTGGTCCCCACCCCAATACTTCTGGGTGGAAACTGAAAATCTGCATCTCTAGCAAGTTCCAACATGATGTGGATGCTGCTGGCCTGAAGACCACACTTTGAGAACCACTGATCTAAAGGATAATATTTAGAAAATGATAAAATTCAATTAAAAATTCAAAATAAAACTCAAAATATTCAAAGCAACATTTCCTAAACAAACAACAGCAATAGTTTTGTCAAGAAAACTTGTGGTAGAGCACACGAGTACAAGGAATAGTCTGGGTCAGAACCGGTATTTTGCTTATAACATTATCTACTGTTTGTCAAGAGCTAAAAACACTTCTGTACAGATTGTTAAATAGCCACTCCATGGAGACAAATGGGTCCTTTCCCTCTTGACCCATGTCCCTCCCTTCAGTCTACAAAGCAACTCAGTAACAGATGCTAATGCCTGGCACAGTGTGGAGCCTCCA
Source organism: Avahi laniger (assembly GCA_963575035.1). NCBI lineage: Eukaryota > Metazoa > Chordata > Mammalia > Primates > Indriidae > Avahi > Avahi laniger. The sequence goes on from CAUYSK010101292.1 coordinate 18,307, forward strand.
GAACCTTTTCGATTGGTCCCTGACCTTGATTTTAGACAGCAAAGTATAACAGGAATCAGAACCTCTCTTTTGCCCAAAACAGGTCAGAGCCCACCCTATCAGGAAGCAGGTGGGGAGACATAATAAGGATTACTTTTAATTAAAGAAAGGAGTGGCAAGCTTGTTTATGCACTTCACAGTAATGGTGGCTTTCTGTCATGGAGTAACTCCCAGGTGCTGTGAATTCTTGAGGCTCCCAAATCACCCAGCCTAGTTCATTGGGGTCAAAGATCAGAAGAGAATCTGTGATGGCAACTCCACCATTAATAGGAGTGCACCTAGTTCCAGGGCACTCTCTTTACCTTAAGCAAGCAGGGTCATGACAGCCATATTAGGACCCAAGGATTTGGGAAGCAGCCACCTCTGAGATTCAACCAGATAAACTTGTCAATGAATTTTTGAAAGTTGTCTCATATATAAACATGTGACATAATAATGAATGCACAAGACTTTATCATCGCCATATGTTTTTCTATAATCATTGGCTTTCAAGATGTTCAAAGGCAGCATTAATACAGATATCCAGGGGAATGTCTTAGTCAAATCTTTGACAGATTTTTCTCATGTCTCTGTTGGCTAAGTCCCTTATGTGTAAATTACTCATTTAAATTTAATCACTTTTCCCCATTTAGTCTTTAGAGAAAAACAATTGGTGTGCCTCACAAAATCTCCTTACATTTGAAGTTAAAGATCTTAAATTCCTTACCACCTTCTCTTTATTTTTCTCTCTCATTTATTCAACTCTTTAAGCACCTATACCAGCCATTGGGCTATGGCTACAGATGAACAAAATATAATTCTTGTCCTCATGACAGGATACTATGAAGGGAAAATACAGGTTTCTGGGGAGGGAGTAAGAGTGGGTCACATATGAACTAGGGAGTGATACAGGGAGAAGAAAAGTATGAGAGGGGTCTTGACGCGGGATGCTGCTCTGTGCGGTGGTGGAAGAGGGGGCTATGTAGTAGCTAGAACAGAGTGGCAGTGGGGAGGGAAGGGCACAGAGGCCATAGCATTCATGACCTTGTTGAAGATTTGGACTTAAAAGTGAGAGAAAAGATTTGAAGGGATACAAGTTAGGTGTGGTATAAGCAGGTTCGATTTTCAAGATCTCCTAGGCTACAGCATGGAGAATGGATTGGAGGGGACTAATGTGGCAGACAAGAAACCATTGCAGTATTTTAGGCCAGACTGGATGGTCTCTTGCATTAAAAATGATGAGAGTGAACATGGAAAAACTGGGGTAGATTTGATACACATTCAGAAGGTAAAATAATCGAGATCATTTGGTGGTGACATGAATATAGGAGACTGAGGGAGAGGAAGTTATCAAGAATATAAATGGTGTCATTTCCTCCAAGTTCAGGGACAGGGGAGATCAAGAGATCATCTTCAGTTTGAGATTCCTATGAGCCATCCAAAAGGAGATATCACAGATATCCAGGTCTCTCTCTGTAAGTCTGAAGTTCGGAAAAATTGAGTGAACTTTTAATCACATTGGTCATTAATGTGTGTAGAGACAGTATTGCATAGTGGTTAGATTAGGCTTTGCCGTCAAAGGCCTGGGGGCAGGACCAAAGAGACAATGAATCTTCAGAGAAAGAAAGACTTTGAGCTTTTGCACTAACCCTGGAACGTTTTCTTAATATGGTTTTCTGCTTCCAATCCTTGAGTATCCACATGATAAACTTGATCCTGTGGTTGTATTGGTCTGTATCTTGAAACCAAAAGAAACAAACATAATGGATTTCCATTTGGTTCTGAAGAGATGACTGGCAGAGACTAAATGAGGAAGGTAAACTCAAAAGAATCGATAATCAAAACAAACAGCAGCTCAGTCTTGTTCTGAAGACCTCCTTATATATTTTGGTTTTTTTACTGTATTTACCTGGTACCCTAATTAATGATTTCTATAGTTTAACCCTGTAAAAAATAATTCTAATTCTAGCAACTATCAGCTCTATAACAATGTCAGAGCCTGATCTGTTTGCACAGCAGATGTCGTCAGCAGAGCCAGTGAATCCTATCTACAGTGCTTATATGTTCATGGCAGTTGGAAGCTATCAGCGAAATTCTCAGAATATCAATTAAACACCAAAAAGAACACTGTTACATTTTTCATATTTGTATATAGGCTTTGCATTTTCCTGTACTAGCTTGGGAGATAGTTCTCTCCTTCAGCTGAAGAGTCCAGCTTCACAGCAAAGTCACATTTGGAAAAAAAAAATACCTTAACATAAATTGCTAAACTGCCCATGATTACATAAAACATATTTCTCTAACATGGAGAATAATTTTCCTTATATTTCGAGCTCCAGTTAGAAGAATGCATTCTGCCTTGTCACTCGTAAGACCTACACTTCATAGAGAACTTACTACAGGCAATCTGTCCTCTGTATTTGTGGGTTTACCCAGGGATTCAAGCAACCATGGATCAAAAATTTTCAAGGAAAAAATCGTGTCTGTACTGAATATGTACAGACATATTTTCTTGTCATTATTCCCTATACAAGTTTTTGGATAGGATTTACATTGTATTACATATTATAAGTAACCTAGAGATGATTTAAAGTATACGGGGGCAGAGGGGAGGATATGTCTAGGTCATATTCAAATATTACATTATTTTATATCAGAAATTGGAGCATCTGCAGATTTTGGTATCCACGGGATGTCTTGGAACCAATCACTAAAAGATACTGAGGGACAACTGTATTTACTATCATTTATGGTGTATTCTTTGCAGTGCATTATAACTTATCCTCAACCACTTTAAGAGGCAGGCACTATATATATTCATGTACTTTCATAGTATTAATATATAAATGTTTATATTCTACATATATAATATATATTAATATTTGTTTATTTAAGGAGTTTAAAAAGTTGAAGGTTAATTTACGCTAAAGTGAAATGGCCAAGGTCATCCAGCTGTTAAGTAGCATTTCAGAGACTTGAGCCCCACGGAGTACGAACCTCAACCTGAGCCCTTGACCACTAAAAAGTGGACACTTTCAGAATCATTCTTATCTTTATAAGATTTCACAACATTCACAGCATTGTTTAGCCTCAATGAAACTCAAGATTTGAATTAAGAACTAACATCTGAAAGGCCGCCTTCAAAAACGATTTAGTGTATGATCTTTGGTATTTGGGACACATGGAACTTGGTCTCCAAACATCGAAGTGTTTTCTCAGACTGAATGCAACTACTGAGAATTATAGCAACTTGTTCAGAAGCAGCATCTACTTGCAGTGAAATACTTGTCTTTAAAAATGATCGGTTCTCCCAGGTATTCAGTTCATTTTCCAACTGTAAATTATTTAGAAAAGCCATCACCTATGCAGTTCTAATAAATCCTATGGACTATTTCTCCTGATATCATATTTATGTGAGAATGTGAAAAATCCCCATCTTCTTCCACTTTTAAGCCAAAATAAAATATAGCAAAGCTGCTGAAAACTTATATTAAAGCACTGAAATTGTTTCCAAAAATAATCAAGAAATATTCAAATAGAGTCTCTTTGTATGTGAGTGAAACAGATTAACAGCCTAACTTACATTTGCAGGCCAATAGGAATGTCAAGCCAATGGTATAAAAGGCTACAAAGTAGGTGTCTACTTATTTTAACTTGAAAACCATACAACTCACTGTGTGTATGTTGTTTTAATGCACATGTCTTCCTTAATGAGTTCTGAGTAATAAAAAGAGAATTATACTAGAAATTTCATATGGAATTATATAATGCAATGAACTGGGCTTGAATAAGGTTTCTCTTCTAATCCAGGAGATGAAGTGTGTAATTTACTGAAAACCTGGATATTAACAGCTCCTATATCTGGAATGAACAGCCTTAGCCATAAATGAAAATTTCATAGAAATATAGTCTAGTTTAAAACATTGTTCTCAGAAGAACTTGGGAGAAGGAGAAGATAACATTTTTACTCTGATTTGTGCCTTACCATACATATGTGGATGTTCTAAGGATGTTTGGAATTTTTCTTTTTTTGTATAAAACACCAGAAATACACCTAAAGGGCATCATTCATTCTGCCTGACACAAAGTGATTTCAGCCTCTTCTTGTGGGTCCTCTTCCCCTTTTTTCTTCATCATGATCCTTATGTCTCAAAAGGGAGCACGTTGAAATGCCTTAAAAGTACTTTTTTGCACCACCCCTCACAAGAATATTGTCCAACTAAATTTTAAAGAGCTTTAAACAAGCATTTTAGGAACTTAGTTAAACAAAGTCTTTATTATTCAAATCTTAGGCAGTTTGATAAGCAAAGAGTGTTAAGAAGTAAACCATTTCTCAAATAAGCCAGCAAAGCTCAAGTATCAGTTCCAGTAACAAAACTTGCTCTATCTTGCAGCTCTTTCTCTTTTTTTTTAAAATTAGTATGGGTATATAATAGTTGTATATCTTTATAGCATACATGTGGTGTTTTGATACTGCCATACAATGTGAATTAATCAAGTCAGGGTAATTGGGGTATCCATCACCTCATGAATTTATCATTCCCTATGTTAGGAACATTCCAATTCCATTAGTTATTTTAAAATTAGTTATTTTAAAGTATACCCAATGATTATAGTCATGTTGTGGTGCTATCATATGTTGTTAATTCTATCCAATTATCTAACTATATTTTTGCACCAATTAACCACCTCCTCTTTATCCCCTCCTCCCCACTACCATTCCCAGCCTCTGGTAACCATCATCTACTCTGACTTCATGAGATCAATTGTTTTTAATATTTAACTCCCACATGTGAGTGAGAATATGTGGGATTTGTCTTTCTGTGCTTTCTTTGTTTCATTTAACATAATATTCTTCACTTCCGTCCATGCTGTTGCAAATGGTAGAATTTCATTCTTTTTGTGTCTATGTAATATTCCATTGTGTGTGAATACCACATTTTTATTCCTTCATCCATTGATGGACATTTAGGTTGATTCCAAATCTTGGATATTGTGAATAGTGCTGAAATAAACATGGAAGTGCAGATATCTTTTCAATATACTGAATTCCCTTCTTTTGGATGTATACCCAGCAGTGGGATTGCTGGGTCAAATGGTAATTCTCTTTTCAGTTTTTTGAGGTACCTTCATACTGTTCTCCATAGTGGCTGGACTAATTTACATTCTCACCAACAGCATATGAAGGCTCCCCTTTCTCCACATCCTCACCAGCATTTGTTATTGCCTGTCTTTTTGATAAAAGCCATTTTAACCGGGGTGAGATGATATCTCATTGTATTACAGTTCTGATTTGCATTTCTCTGATAACTAATGATGTTAAGTATTTTGTAATACACCTGCTGGCCATTTTTATGTCTTCTTTTGAGAAATGTATATTTAGATCCTTTGCTCATTTTTAAATCAGATTATTTGATTTTTTTCCATTGAGTTGTTGGAGCTCCTTATACAGTCTACTTATTAATCTGTTGTCAAATGAGCAGTTTGCAAATATTTTTCCCATTCTTTGCATTGTCTCTTCCCTTTGTTGATTGTTTCGTTTTCTGTATAAAAACATTTTAGCTTGCTGTGATCCCATTTGTCCAATTTTGCTTTATTTACGTGTGCTTTGTGGTATTACTCAAGAAGTCCTTGCCTAGACCATTGTCCTGAAATGTTTCTCCAATGTTTTCTTTTAGTAGTTTCATAGTTTCAGGATTTAGATTTAAGTCTTAAATCCATTTTTATTTGATTTTCATATATGGCAAGAGAGAAGGATCTAGTTTCATTCTTCTGCATATGAATATCCAGTTTTCCCAGCATTATTTATCAAAGAGACCGTCCTTTCCCCATTGTATGTTCTTGGCACCTGTGTCGAATACATGTTCAGCACAGATGTGTGCATTTATCTCTGAGTCCTCTTTTCTGTTCCATTGGTCTATGTATCTGTTTGTATGCCAATACCATGCTGTTTTGGTTACTGCAGTGCTGTGGTATACTTTGAAGTCAGGTAATATGATTCCTCCAGTTTTGTTATTTTTGCTCAGGATGGCTTTGACTATTCTGGGTCTTTTGTAGCTCCATATAAATTTTAAGATTATTTTTTCTATTTTTGTGAAGAATGCCATTGCTATTTTGATGAGGGTTGCACTGACTCTGTAGATTGCTTTGTGTAGTATGAACATTTTAACAATATTGATTCTTCCAATCCATGACCATGAAATATCTTTCCATTTTTCTGTGTCCGCTTTCATTTCTTTCATCAGTGTTTTCTAATTTTTATTATAGAGAGCTTCCAATTCTTTGGTTACAGTTATTTCTGGGTATTTTATTTTATTTGTAGCTATTGTAAATGGGATTACTTTCTTGGTTTCCTTTTCAGATTGTTTACTGTTGGCATGTAGAAATTCTATTGATTTTTGTATGTTGATCTTGTATCTTGCAAATTTATTAATTTGTTTATCAGTTCTAATAGTTTTTTGTGAAGTCTTTAGGTTTCTCTAGATATAAAATGATGTCTGCAGACAAAGATAATTCGACTTCTTCCTTTCCAATCTGGATGCTCTTTATTTCTTTCTCTTGTCTGATTGCTCTAGGTAGAACTTTCAATACTATGTTGAATAACAGTGGTGAGAGTGAGCATCCTTATCTTGATCCAGATCTTAGAAGAAAGGCTTTCAGTTTTTCCCCATTCCATATGATCCTAGCTGTGGGTCTGTGATATATGGCTTTTATCATGTTGAGGTAAGTTCCTTCTATACTCTATTTTTTGAGAATTTTTATCATGAAGCAGTATTGAATTTTATCAAATGCTTTTTCAGCATCAGTTGAAATGATCATATGATTTCTGTCCCTCATTCTGTTGATACAATGTATTACATTGTTTGATTTGCATTATGTTGAACCACCCTAGCATTCCTGGGATGAATCCCACTTGATCATGATAGGTAATCTTTTTAATATGAGAAATAGGCTGATTACATCATTAATGTGGAAACTTATTTTCAAAATGTTGAGAATCTTTGATAGTACTCTATTCATTTATTTGTGTGTATAAACTCTATGCAATAATCAGTTTTATTCATTTTCCTATGTTCTATCCTATACTAACATTCTCAGAGACAATGGGGTCTTCAATACTTGGACAGTACTTGGGAGACTTAAGTAAGTAAAAAAATGACATATTCTATAATTAAAAATACAAAAGGTCCTTTCAGTTTGCTTCCAAGATCAACTAAGTGGACTCACTTTCATTATGATTATATTTAGTATGGTATGGCTCTTCCTTTTCCCTTCCAAAATAATTCAGGCCTAAAGTAATCAGATGGAGGTGAGCAAGGTAGGTGTCCAGGCAAGGGTCAGGATGATGGAAGGCACTGAGGTAATCAGAGAAGAATGAGGAAGGAGTCTTCATCCTCCTCAAGAATATGTAGAGGGGTGCAGGAGGTAGCCAGTGTGGGATGTCAGAGTTCAAGCAGGGTGTGGTGAGCTACCTCATGTGGGGTGTTAGAGCCAAAAAGGATATGGAGGGCTTCCATGTGGGAGATGGTCTGTCACAGGGTATCTGGACCCAGGCAGCATGAAGGTGTGTGACTGTGTGGCTGTGTCACTATGCTGTTATCTGACAGATGAGTCTCAGATGAGTCTTTAGTGTTTCCTGACACCTGGTGCATAACTATGCATCATAGTCTTAAATGCCAAATTAAAGTTCCAGTTCACCTTCCTGGAGACTGAAGAGTCACAATCCTATGAAGGTTAAATGAATCAAATAAATGGGACCAACTGGTGGGAGTAGATGATTCTTTTATCCATAAAACATAGAGGAGTAAATTATGGCGTCTTATGGAGCTAGCGCAGGAAAAGGAAAAATGGGTATTATAACTAATATGAACCAGAAGATTATTATATGATGAGCTACATGTAGTAATGTAGTGCATTACATGCATTATATGTTTTACCTCAATTTTCACAGCAACCCATTATGGGTAGTGGTAATACGGATATTATAAGACCATTTTGCAAATAAACACTGCAAAGTTTAGAGTTTATATATACTACTTGTTGGGACCTTAGGCAAGTATATTACAGAATTAAAGATCTCTGTCTGATTTCAAGTCCACATGTTCAGCCTTTATACATCATCCCTTCTTAAATGACATAAGAGTAGCCTCTCAGGTACGGGAGCCACTCTGATGTTGCACTATCCCCGAATTTCATCAGGCATGTTACAACAAATACTATATGCTCAGTAAAGATTAGCATTCTATATTCTAAAAAATAAAAAAAGTGATGAAATGTTTAAGGCCAAAAGATAATCAAGTGCCTTCTAAGGTGATGAGTTACTACTTTTATCCCAATGATGCAATTTATACATTTTATATGCAAGATAAATTTAATTGTTTTCCATTGTTTCTGCTGGCTCTCACTCATGGTGCCTTGTTTCCTTATGTGTCTATTGATTTTTAATTGCCTGTTGCCCATTTTGCTTGTAAAGTTACACATCGAACTTCTTTGGGGCATTGGATGAAGGAGGATTCCTCCTGAGGGATTTGTCATCTGGTTCTCGCAAAGGTCTTAAATATGGAGGAAACACTGAACATTGGAATATTGGAAATACTTAAGCCTAACTCATGATTTTAGGTGTAATTGCACTGATCATATTGCAATGAACTTATGGTGGAATCCTATGCAAATGGTAGCTTGTGGTTATATATTTTCAGGGTAGATATTTTACTCCTTCAGTCAGCATCAAGTTTATAGATAGGTAATTTCCCCATTTTCACCCAAGTACAGAGTTATTTCTAATTCATCTTTACATGGAGAATATAGCACTTTTGAGTTTCTGTTATAAAAAAAAGAGGATCTCTGCTTTGACTTTCCCATTTGACTCAACTTTAGGACTTTTTTCTTCTGTCCTAGCATCCACCCCAGTCCTGTGAAATGTCAACAAATGATACTCATTAAAATTGATTCCCACATGCCCTCAAAATAAAATCTGGCTACACTCTTTCAGTTATTCTCAGATTCTTTCCCTCACTCAGCAATTGGCATAAGTTTGGTACTTTCTTGCCAGACTACCTATGCATTAATTTAACTTTATTTAGTTTTTATTATTATTATTTTTTAACAGAAATGTTGGTTCTAACTCTTCATCTGCCACATTTGTGGAAATGGAACCCAGAGGGTAAGTTTTACATTATTTGTTCTGTTACTTGAACATTACACTTTTGTGATATGCATTGCTAAAATTAATTTGAGGGCCAAGCTATTATAGATGACATGCATTATCCTACAACTCTAAACTTAAAAAATTAACATATTATACCCTTTTTCCTTCTTAATGTATTTTTTTCTTTTTATTGAATTAAGATCAATAATTTACTTTTAATGTTCTTAAGAGATAATGATTCATTGACAGGGCCACATGGAGACTTATATTTTATGCCATTTTTGATATTAAAAAACTGTAAACTTGAGAAGTCAGGTAATCCATCTGGATTGTAGTTACAAGAAGTTAATAACCTCAAAAAGATTTTTTGTTCCTTATATGTATTTAATCACAGAGAGGAACAATAAAGATTAAGTCACAAAGAATCAGTTCCAGGACTAAAATCTCATTTGTAACCATAAAATCCCTGAGTGTGTTGATTTTAAATCAATGCATAACTTCATGGCAGATACTTTCCTACTTGTAATTCTGGTGTCATTTGGTCTCATAAGACCTGATCTAAAGTTGGGGATGCTTATTACATTAAAACTTACCAATGCCACTTGGAAAAATTAAACTATGTTAGTTAATTAAAATATGCACTATTTAACACGGTGCTTCAAATTATTACAGATACTTGACAGGTGTTCAAGGGCTTCAATGACTTGTCTTTTGAAATCCAACGAGCGGAGCTGCTTCTCCTTTTAATCTTATGTATAAATTTGCACTTCACAAAGGAAATAGATTGAAATGTAACCTGAAAACCCCACAGTTTATTTTTACTTTTACTTGTTTTATATGAAATGTAGGTTCTTAATAATTATGTAATCAAATCTTCTTGTTTCCATCCTGAAAAAAGCAAGAAACAAATTTTCTCTTGTTTGGTTAAATTCTGATAACAACTGGAAGGCAAATGCACAAATATTAGATTATGAATTTTACAAAAATGTTGAACGTGGTTCAGTGAAGAGGCTCCATCGATTGGTTTTATGATGACACTCACATAGTAAACAATCATATAAAAATTTGTTTGAAAATAATAGTATCGCCTGGCAGAAAGTCTGGCATATAAGAGCATCGATATTTAATCGAATATGCATTGAATAAATCATTGAATTAATAAACTATATAATGGATTTAAGTTTGAATATCTTAATAAATGTGATAGCACATTATCCTTAATCCTATTAACTCATCAAACAGCTGATCTAGGTCAGAGCTTTTAGCTCTGTTGATAGATTCAAGAGGCTCCTCATGCCCTTGAAAACTGCATACAAAATTAAATGACTTAAAAGCATTTTTGCTTACAGGGAAAAAACTGTGGGTTCCATAAATCCTTAAAGTGTCTAACATGAACAAAAGTTAAATTACATTGCTATCTTAAGCAAAAGTGGATTCATTATTTTAGACCAAGGTAATTGTCTAAGCACTGTGATGATCTTTTATAAGAACAATAAGAAAAGAATACTCTGACACAAACAAGTCTGGGGGATTTCTAAGGAACCAAAGTAGTATTAGGCTCAACTATGGCACTTTCTGACATAACAAAATCTCACAAGAGTGTAAACTCCATGAAGTCAGACTTTCTTCTTCCTTGTTCAGTGGCTATAATAACTTCCAGCACCCACAGTGGCACCTGGCCTATAGAAGATGGTCAAATTTGGTTGAGTAAATGAGTTAAAATTCAGATGAATGTTGCTTTTTTTTAAAAAAAATCAAGAGATAGATTTCTTAATTGTATTTTAACAATTCATACATAAATCCAAAATAGAAGATACAAAAATTCAATATCCTTAAAATTATAAAGTTATACAAATTTTAAATTTTATGCTAGAGTCATTTTACATGCTCAGATTGTTGAAAATGCCCTTAATGATTAAATTCAGAAATAACTAAAGCTATTTTTTAAATAGGTTATTATAATTTTTGAAAATATTCCCAGTAAATAGTGAAAAACCTGAAGAACTTTGAGCAAGCAACTCCTATGTATAACATCTATGGTATTATATTCAAATTTGAAGTCAAAACATGAATAACATTCTGGTTTGCTCTCTGGAATGGTTTCACATGTACAAAGTAAAGCTAAAAGAGTCACACATTAATTTTATTCATCTACCAAAAACTTAGTGTATGCTATGAGAACAATATGTTAGTGAAGAAGATGGAGACCAATGGAGCTGACATTCAAGCAGGGGATAACTGAGAAATCCAGGCCTTTGATTTGTGTTTTCTTCTAAAAGGATAAAATAAAAATTATTCGATAATTAAAACAGAAAAATCAAAAATTAACAATAAGCAATACATTATTTATTGTATCCATATTTACATGCTAATGATCTATTCCAGCATTCATTTGACAGATGGGAAACCTAAGACCAAAGAGATGCACTGGCTTGTCCAAGGTAAAACAGGTAAGACAAGAAATCAGAAGTCAGCACAGACACCCATGGTTTCTGACAGCCATCTCAGAAAATACTTCCCTGTGGGAGGAGACCCACTTGTTCCTCTGCATGGTTACTGAATGAGTATTGGTTGTATTCATCCACTAGCTACTCTTTAATTTCCATATAGAGAAAAGGAGGTATAATAATATACTAAAAACCTCAGAGAAGTCAAAAACTAAGAGATAGGTCTTGTGTGTACTGATGTTGAGTGAATATTAACTGAAATGCTAGAGGTTCTAAGTAAGGAAATTCCTCAATAAAAGCCAAACTATGAGGAAATGGCTATTTTGGTGAAATGTTGATGCAAATATTTTGGTGCAACCATTTTGGAAGGTCATTTGACAATACTTAGCCATATTACATATATCTATCTTTTGACCTTACAATCTTATTTTTAGAAGACAAGCCTACAGATATGCATACAAATTGACCTGGATACTTATAATAGTGGTTTTTAGGAGGAAAAAAAGGCAAATGATTATTTATTATTTTTTAGGATTATGGGGAAATGACAATTTTTAAATTTTCTATGAATTCTCAGAGTCTAGGATGAATCCGATATGTAAGGGGGTACATGATAAAATTTAGCTTAACTAATTCTTCCAAAGCACAGAAACTGATAGAGCCCTTTATACACAGAACTTCAATAAATGCTTTTGAACAATTCATTCTAGCTCAAATATACCCACGCTGTAATAACTGAGGGCAGGCATTGGAGATTGCTGTCAAAAATCTAGATACAGATTGAGTATCCCTTACTTGAAATGCTTGGGACCCAGAAGTGTTTTGGATTACAGATTTCTTTAGGATTTTGGAATATTGACATATAGTCAATGAGATATCTTAGAGATGGGATCAAAGTCTAACCCAAAATTCACTTATATTTCAAATGTACCTTATACACGTAGCCTGAAGATAATTTCATACAATGCTTTTAATAATTTTGTGCACGAAACAAAATTTGTGCTAAGTACTTGAATGTGAAATTTTCTACTTGTGGTGTCATGTAGATGCTCAAAAAGTTTCAGATTTTGGAGCATTTGGATTTCAGATTTTTGGCTTAGGGATGCTCAACCTATATTTACTTAGGTTCTAACACTTAACCACTCACACAACCTCCTTTCTTTTTGTTTCTTTTTGTAAAGCAAGGATAACAACACCAACCTCAATAGCCTCTTTTAAGCAATTATTCTTACATTAGAGACATGGCGAATGGCAATCACCATCATCCTCTGTATATGAACATAAAAGTCACAAACTCACTTCAAGCATCATTATTGCTGTCTAGATGTAGATAAAACTATCTTACTAGGCTGCAATGGAGCTCAAGGGAAATATTGGCTATGATAGTCCTCACATTATTATAAGGTAGTTTTATTTAATAACTACATTTCAACTGAATTCCTGAAAATTCTTAATTGAAATATGTATATGACTGATAATGATAATTACAGTGTGTTGTGACAGGGCTATTGAAGGACATAGTCTTTAGTAACAAGTGATCTATTTAAAAGAAAAATATACTAACATATCATTTGCCTACTGTAAAACAATTCCAAAATTAAAATAGTATATACAATAAAAGTCAAAATTCCTTCTTCTCCTCCCCAAGTATAATAATTTATTATGTTTGGCTTACTTTTGAGGCATATACAACCATTGACTAATATTGGGGTTTATGTTTCAAAAAAGAATAATTCATACATTGTTTTACAAGTTGAACCTTCTCTAGTCTCTCAAATTACATGACAAACATTTTGTTTTTGATAAGCTATCTGTGTCAACTAGTGTATATTCTTGTGATTACATAGTCTTAAAAGAGAAACAGGCTTAATTATATTTAAATCAGAAGTTAACAATTTTTTCTGCAGAGGGCAAGAAAATAAATATTTTTGACTTCGAGGGCCATATGGTCTCCATTCAATTCAATGGAATTCAATGGTCTATTCAATTCTGTCATTGTAGCATGAAAGCAGCAATAAACAATATGGAAGCAAATGGGCATGGATGTATTTCAATAAAACTTTATTTACAAAAACAAGCTGTGGGCCAGACTTTGGCTGAGGGCCACAGTTTCCTGAGCCTTGCGTTAGATCACTGTTTAGCATCCAATGCTAGTGCCAAAGTTTTATAAACCAGACAGCATTTATTTGAATTTTATAACTTTGTACAAACTCATACAAATAGGAGATTTTATGCATGACCTTTATGAATAATTTTTAAAGACACACTTGTCAAATGATGGGTTAACCATTGTCATAGGGCAAATGAAAGGCATTTTAAATACGACTGGTCCCCATGGATAAAATTCTATTAGAAAGAGTGTTACTTTATAAAGAGAAAATAGCACATTAGTTACTCTTCATTAAATGAAAAAACAAAAGCTGCTCAGGAAATATTAAAAGCATGTGGAGATAGAGTGGAAAGAGAAATAGATGAGCTATGACAGCAAAAAGAGCCATTTCAGTACATTTTATTGATCATTAACCTTTTGCTTTAGGAGGCATTTGAAAACAACAGAGAAGCATGTTATTGGTTTGGCATGAAATCTCTAATGATGCATGAGAATATATGCTCAAAATGTCAAAGGTCACTAGAGAAATCACATACTGACAGATAAAATGTTTTTGATATTGTGTTATCCAGAACTGAAAGGGCAACATGCTACAGCTTCCACTTGTAATACTGGCTTGTGGAAATTTTGTGGCATTTAGTAAAGTAAAAATTGAATGTAGTTCAATATGATGCTAGTATCTCCTTTCTAGACACTATCAGGTAAAATTGATAAAATATTTTTACCAAGTATGCATTTAAAAATGCCAGGGATTAACTATTAAGTAATAGTTATATTAATGGTGGTTCAACAAGTTACCACTATAGACTGTCAAATACTGGGGGACTCACTCGCTTATAGACAGAGACAATCTCAGATATATAAAGCATTCCCCTCATTTTACTGATTCCGCGAACTGCAAATGTCTAAAATATGCTCACAAGTGGTATCTTACATTGGCTGTTAGAAAAATTAGGATAAATTTACTGGACCCTTTTTTTCCTACAACAAAACAGTCAACAAATAAACTTGAGATATTTGAAAAATCTATGAAATTTTGTAGGATACATCACCAAAAAAAAAACACTGTTATGCTAACAAATCCTACCATGTTGGAAGCGTTATACATTTAAGAACTCATCTGGATTCCTTAAGCTGCTTTATTTTAAAAATAATTCAATACTATCTTTTAAAATAAACTCAATTTGAAAAATTAAGTTATGATTTGCAGGTATATTAATTTAATGAATTAATTTCGTTCATTAATTTGAGGTATGTTAATTTAATGAAGATAAGATGAACATGTGACCTAAAATATTAAGTAGTTATAGAAGCAGAATGGATTCATAGATTTTTGTTGACATTAGCATACAATCTATATGAAGAAAAGGCAATAATTATAACTTGTGACATAAGTAAAAAGACCGAGTACATGTGAAAAGAAAAAAATCTTCATGGATTGTCCTACAGGGATTTTTTTTTTTTTAATGATCTAAAATGAGTTGGTCTGTGAGTTTTACTTTGGGTGGCCAAGCAAAAACAAAACAAAAACAAGGTAAATAGTCATCCTTTATTTCTGGTTTCTCATTTCTTATCATGACAAATTCATCAATACGACTGTGGGGGCAGAAAGGGGTAATCCCCTTTTTCCCATCATAAAGGTCATGTCTAACACTCCTCTAACAAAAGACAACTAGAGAAAATCATAATAAATTTATTATTTGCACATGTGTGCATGGAAGTCGTACAAAATATGAAGAGTCAAAGGATGGGCAGATGGTTGATGCTTAAATGCTCTCTTCATTGGGGAGAGGTGAGATGGGGTTATAGGAATACATGATTTCTAGGGGACAATGGTCTGGGACCAAGTGTCTCTGGGCTCTGTGGGGTGGCCGGGAGGTAATATCACAGGTTGTAGGATAGTGAAGGGAAGTATAATGCCCGGCAAAGGCTGTCTCCTTATGCAGATGAATCTCTCTCAGGTAATCTCGGAGCCGCCCTCAGAAAGAATAGATGGGAGCCTGCGGTTGAGTTTATCTCTCTTTGCACTCAACTGAAAAAGTGTGTGTGTGTATGTGTGTGTGTGTGTGTGTGGTGGTGGAGGGGAGCAGGGAGTGTTCAGAGAAAGCCTGGCTACTTATTTCACTAATGTAGATTTTTCTCTACAGTTGCAAATCTCCACAAAAAGACAGCTTTTTGGACCTATTCCTTCTAAATAGCCATCTCAAAATATGTCAAGGAAGTATATTTTAGGGTGAAATATTTTTGGTTTTCTTCACAATATTGATCCTACTTCAAAATCTCACAAATGTTCCCATTCCTCTCTACCACACTTCCTTTCCTCTAGCCCAGGCCACCAAACAGCCTCACTGGGACTGTCATCCTAAAACCCCAGCTGGCCTCCCCACTTCAATCCATTGGCCATACAGTGGCTAGCATGATTTTTTAAGATAAACAAATTAAATCATACCACATCACTCCTCTGTTTAAATCACTAAATTGCTTCCCATTTTGCTGGACATAAAACACAACTCCCTCATCATAGTCTACAAGTCCCCACCCAGATCATCTGAATCTTGTCTATTTCACTCAATACCAATTACCCCATCGAGACTCACTTCATACCTCGAAATTTTGTCTTAATGGTTTCTCTGTTTGGAAAGCTTAGTCCAAATTCCTTCTATGCTTAGAAAACTCTCCTATTTTAGCTGTTTGCTGAAATCTCCTACCTCCCCTGACTTTCCTCCCGTTGCCATTATTAATCCACTTCTGTTTACTTCCATCACAGTCTATAGTTATTCAGTTAATTTTTTGGTCTCTTGTTTAATGCCTATTACTTCTTACAGAATGGAAGCTTCATGAGGACAGGGTTATTATTTTTCATGTAAACTGCTATATATCCCAGTACCTAGCATAAAGAGCCACCTGTACTAGATAGTCAGATATGAATTGATAAATGAATTACACAGGAAGGATAAAAGTTCTGCAGATCTAAGAATAATATGACAACAATATGAAGTCTATTTGCATGCATAATCACGCATGCACACACATACTCGATATTTTATAATTAAAAAATCATGTCCTTATTAGGCATTTTTTGAAAATATCATATTTACAATGAGAGGTTGAATATAGATAGACAAGGTAGGGACAATATTGCAATAATGAAAATGGAAAAAGAAAGCACCTTTTGTTTATGCTGAAAAAGCACAGGAGAGTTTATGAACAGAATGATTTTGTGTATGTAACTAATTTTCTGTCCCCAGACTCAATAGGAGTCTGATCTGAAGCACTCTCTATCAAATGTCACGTCACAGTTAATAACGACTATTTATTGAGCTCCTATATATGCCAGACATTGTGCTTTGTGCTTACATACATTCTGTGTTAGTTCTCTCAACAACTCTCTTGAGTTGTTATGACTATTACCCTCATTTTGCAGATTAGAGAATCTAGAATCTTTTACCCTAATAGGCCATAGAAACAAGAATATTTGAGCAAATCATCTCTTGGGCTCATGAAAAAAAGGTACTGAAAATTTTACCACTGTCCTTAATCATTTATAAATCTTAGTTTAACTTCTGACTTTTGTTGGTGGAAAGAGAAACTATGTAGTGCTTGGTTAATTCAGAGAAAAGACGTTTCATGTCTTTCCCCAGAAAGACAGAAACGTCAGTTATTAAAGACTGGTGTAGGGAGCAACAGAAAAGATTACCTCTGAATGATAAAAGAGAATGATCCAGAACTCTCATTCATTAATTCATTTTATTCTTTTATTTACTGATTGCTTACCCATTACCAAGCAACATGCTGTATTCCAGAGATACAAAAATAAATAAAATGCAGTCCCTGCCCTAGAAATGGTTACTGCTATTTGAGTAGATAGACGAGTAAATCAACAATATAAATATGCTTTGATAACTTCTGTAATTGATAGTATTTATAGAATGCTTTTCAAGAGTTAAATATATACTTAATTTCTAACTAAATAGGGCAGTGCAAAATAAATCATTATCAGATGCTTTTATGAGCCAGTAGTGAAATGTTAAAGGCACAATTCATTAAATAAAGGCTACACATCTTAGTATATAGATATGTAACAGGAAAAAACCTTGTCTGATGGAAATAGAAAAATTACTGTGAAACAAGAAAATAAATTTTCTTAAGGGTTGGCTGTCTATAAACCTATCTTACTCCCCCAAATCATATCATATTGTTATTTATTTTGGACATCAAACTGTCAGATTAATGCTTGTTCTCATGCAAAACTTCATCCCTGATTGAAGCTAATTCCTAGAGCCACTGCTGACAGATGGTTTCAACTTTTACATTCTCACAATACAAAGTTTACCCTTTTCTGGCACACTATCTAAATTTGATTTCCAATAATGCTTACGGATAAAATTAGCTTCTAGACTAGATAGCTATGAAATGTTCAGCATATCTATGCAGTATATTTGACAGTCAATTGTCTTGTCAGCCAACTGATATTTTTATACTGACAAGTCAAATTTAAAGACTCTTCAAATTAACATTGCTGGAAATATAAACACTGTACTTGTAAACACAGATACTCAGTAAAAGCATTCTCATTACTAAAATTTTTAAAAATTTGTACTAAAGGCATTTTCAATCTATTACATTTCCTTCTTATTCCTTATTCAAAAGAGTATTTCTTTTTTGATATTTGTAGAGCAGCAATTATTATACACTCTCATAGTTTTTAACTAACTTAAAGATAAATTTCATTATAACCTCTGTATTCAGTCTTCAATATTCTCTTTTGCATTTCACTTGTATCCATTTTATGTTATTCCAGGTTTTGGAGATTAAAGTTTAAAAATCGAAGAATAAGCCAGGTGTTGTGGCATGGCCTGTAGGCCTAGCTACTTGGGAGGTGGAGGCTGGAGGGTTGCTTGAGCCCAGGAGTTCAAGCCCCCCAAGCACGCCACAGCTAAGACCCACACCACACTCTCCCCACCCCATCTACCCCTGTAAGCACCCACACCTCCTGAGACTAATTCACAAATATCCCCTCTCTGCCCCCAGGCAACGCGATTGAGACCTGGGGGTAAAGGATCATTCCCAGGTCGCTGGAGATCAATCCTTGACCATACCAGGGAGAAGCACACTAGTCCCAAGTTGCCCACAAGGTCCCCAAACAGGTTCTATGTCCCTCTGCCTCAGGGCATGCCCCGCTTTGATGGAGTTGCCAGGCAAGCAGCGCCATCGAGGGCCAGCAGGCAGGGAGCTCATAGTCCGAGCACCCCTCAGTCCACTGCAGGACCTCAAAAGGAAAGATCTGAGTCCTGTTCTCTGTGCTGTGGCTCAGTTGTCTCTCTCAACAGCTGTGGGTTGGGCAGGGGAAGGGGAGAAAAAGAGTCCAAATGGAGGAGGCTAGCACTCTGGTCATGTCCCACCCTCTCTCCAGGAGGCAGTCCACCCAGAATGACCAGGCTCTGGAGTCACACAGATCACTTGGGACTCACTGGACCCCTGTGGCTCCTGCGGTCTGGGCCGGAGTTGGAAAATGTCTGTGTTGAGAACAAGCAGGATGAAACCTGAGGAGTTTAAGCCCCCTGGGGAGGACCGAGACACACAGTAGGTAGAGAAGCAATATGGCGCCTGCCATCCAGGCTCAGGTCTGTGGGGCAGGAAGCACCTCAGGGGGCTGGGAGCCTGGTGTCCACAAGAAGCTCCCAGCTCACTGGCGACGGCAGTCCCCGGGCTCGTTTGGGTAGAAGGTCTCTCCAGCAGCTCGGGAACCCACTGACAGTCAGGCACAAACTGTTCCACTTCCCCTTCTCTCTGGTCTCTGAGCCTCTCGCGGGTTGATCTCTGCAGATACCTTTCTCCTTCCGGTTCTGCTCCACAACTTCTTCCTGTGGAGTCTCCTAGAGGTTCTGACACCTTTCCTTCAGACCCTCGTCTGGTCTATGTTTGTTGTTTGTTTTTTTCTCTTTCATCTAAAACTTCTCTTTCTTACTGAGACGCTCTGGCTGTTGGTGTCTCTGGTCCCCATCTTGGACCCTCTCCTCTAGGTTCATTTTTCTCAGAGACCTTAATCACGATGTCTGCCTTTACTTTGCACATTATTTATCTCATTACTTGTTTTTGTCCTATCTTAGACATTTTTCACTCATTTGTATTTTAGAACATTAGATATCAAGTCTGACTTGTTAACTAAAAATCTGTAGTTCCTTTGCCTCAACTCGAGACTTTGATTCTGAATGTTTGGGGAGGGGCCCAATTCCTATACTTAGAAAGGTTTGAAAAACTCTAATATATAATGACAAAGTCTTATCTTTTCTGTTAAACTTTTCTTCAAGACAATTCTCTGTATACGGCATTTCCATGCATACTCCGGTCTATACCATGTGGTAGTATCTAGCTTATAACCTTTGATGTCCTTGTACAGGAAGTTGTACGACAGGCTGGTGTTTTTAAACCTCTGTGACAGCAAGATCATCTATACGTCACAAGCAGCTGTGCACAAGGTCTCTTTGAGCCTAGGAAATACTGGACCCTCAAGAAACTACCAACGAAAGGGGAGCTGTTAGTCAAAGGACACAAAGATAAGCTAGACAGGAGGAATACCTTATCGTGTCTATTGCACAGTGTAGTGCCTGTAGTTAATAATAATGTACTGTATATTTCAAAATTGCTAAGGGTAGAGTTTAAATGTTCTCATCATAATACAAAGTGATGATAAGTATGAGGTGATAAATATGTTAATTAGCCTGACATAATCATTCCACAATGTATACATATAAAATAACCTTATATTGTACCCCATAAATACGTGCAATTATTATTAGTCAATTAAAAATAAAAATAGAACGTAAAAAAAGGAAAATAATCGAAAGATGCTGCTGAGAAGGATTTCAAAGACTTTCTATTTCCAGGCAGTTAGTTTAGTGGCTGAAATTATTCCTGGGATTTTTCTGTTTGTGGGAAAATGGCCAATCTTTTAGGAAGTGACAAGCCATCTGACATTTGTCCATGAAAAAAAAAATCCAGATCAATATATTTAGTTAAGAAACTTTTCTTCTTGAAATCCCAATGTCAAGATCGAACTCTGTTGTCATGTTCAAATCTAGCTCAAAATCTCAAAAGCATCCCACAAATAAGAATAGGCCTGATACTGTGTGCCAAGATGTCATGCATGGTTTACTCATGAAAGTGTGAAGGTATTTAAGGGTCAAATTTATTCGTTATACGCATACAAAGGCTTTAAGACAACTAAAACACTGAGATCTGAATATGCTATTAGAGATGAGGGAGAAAACTGTTCAATGATTTCCTATGCAAATTTTTTTTGTTTTAAAAATACTATTTAATCTCAAGAAAGAATAATTGGAGTTGGACTTTGGGTACTCATGGCTTTAAAAATATTTACATATGACTATTTGGGGGACTTGTTCGTGAGCAGTAAAGAAGGCGGTTTCTCCTTTTGAACCTCAGAAGAAGTTGTTGGCATCTCTTTTCAATTTGGCATTTGCTGTGTCAGTTTTCATCGTGAGCAGCTAGGAATTCCACAGATGGAATCAATGAAAATGATATAAAATACGGAATAACATGCAGAATGCATTTAAATTACAAGAAGCTAGCACTAACCTTTTCATTCCTGCAATATTCTGGATGAGAGAAAAGCAAAAATTGGATGTGAGTGTGGGATATTGAGGGCTTACTTCTTCAGGTGCCGTGATGACCAGTTTTTTAATTGTCACACAACAGAGACAGGCACTTCTCACCTAGATTTTATATGTGAGGAAAGAAGTTTAGACTGGTAAAGTAACTTGCTGGAAAGCACAAAGTGATTGAACGACAGATCCAGGACTTGCCGGCTGTCTAGTTCCAAAGCACGTAAACTTAATCATTTCCCAAACTCTCCTCTATCCTCACTTCTAAAATACAATTTATGTGTAACTGCTAAGACGAGGTTGCTGAGCTCACAGATCTGCATCATTTCCTTCCCACCAATATGTTGCTCAGATCTGGAAAATCTTCCCCCAGGCAAGTTCCCATCTGCAGTGAGTCACTGCCAGTTGCTTGGGAGCATCCTAAGTTGCAACATCGCTCCTTAGCAGCTGGGGCTGATCCAGCATCAGAAACACCTGTAGCCTGCTAGCTGCCTCTCACACAGCACGGGGGCTGTAAACAGAATGCTCTCTGCAGGACTTAACGAGTCTCATGTGAAAAAGGATGAGGATGTGTTGTTTTTAAAGAAAATTCTCTTTGAACGACTTTTCAGTGAAAGGTGAATGTCAGTGGGAATGAGTGAAATATTTTCAATAATTATGTTGTAAAATATACCTACCATTCATTCTCCCCTTTGCCTTTTCTTTAGATTCAAATCTTGATCCACATCCATTGCACTCGCCCTCTTACGATTATTTCCTTCCTATGCAATGAATCTCCTCAGCTACGGAATGAGGCAACTAGATTTTTCCCATGTAGGGAAAAATCTGCATTCCTCTTATAGAAGAGGGGAAACAGATTGGCTTTCCTTCCTACAGAAAGGGTCTGGTCAGAGGTCGTATAGAGACACATGTGTTTAATTTTAGACAGAGATGCCTTTACTTCATATGGTATTAATAGAAGTAGCCAAAGACAGGGCCTTTGGGATTGCTAAGAAAAAGTGTGGAGACCACCTTTGCAGCTTCCAGTCCTAACAGGACCTAGTCTGTCACTCATGGGCAGTGGTCCTGACAGTCCAAGGTAACCTGCTCCAGGTAAGAACACAAAAACAGGACTCTGTGTTCAAAATGGGCCTTTGTCAGACACTGTTCACATGACTTCCAGAGAGTAAATTCTTTTACTCAACAGAGTCCTAAGAGCAAAGACTCTTTAAAAGTTCTTCAGCCTCTCAGGTTCTTCTAACATCTAGGACTTCTCTGCAGCCTAGACCAGCCCTGCCAGGTCAAGAGACTCTTGTTTCAACTCAGTTACTATAATTCTTGAGGAACATATTAAGTCATATATAAGCTTTATTTTCTTAAAGACTGAAGCACTCCTACAACACAAACAAAACTTTTAATCTTTGAACATCTTTTTGAATAATGTCCTTCTGAGTCACATTGCTGGCTCTCATTCGTGGTGACATCCATGAGCTACTGGTTATTGGGGTCTTGCATTCAGAGTTTGAGGATTATGCCAGTGGAGCTGAACTCTTTACTTGTGCTCAGCATTGTGGTAAAAGCTCTATCAGCATTATCTTAGTTCTCACAGCTACCTGGGCATATATTCTAAAATATCTTTTTCAAACTCAAATTTCTCTCTGTTCCCTTTCACTGCTTTGTCACTAGAATGCAAGTTCTCTGGGGTTGGGGTCTTGCCTTCTATCTCTAATCTCAAGACCAGTCAAATTTCAAAACTGTGTCTGACACTCCAGATGGATGAATGAACCATCTTTGAGATAGATATTATTATTGTGTATATTTGACAATTGACCATTACAAAATGATCCAGAATTCAAAACCTAATACTGATAACAATAATATTAGGTTTATTAGACAATGTTATTGAGTACCCATGAACCAAACTATGGTAAACATTTTCTGCCGTTAGATCATGTAATCCTCTACGACAATCTTCCAAGGCAAGTCCTTCCACCGGTGCCATTTTAGAGACCAGGATTCTTTGTCATGGGGGAAGTGACTTGCTTACTTAAGGTGATACAATTATTTAGGGACATGGCTAGGATTCCAACCCCAGATCTGTGATTTGGAACAAGTGCTCTTAACCACTAGACTACACTGCCTTCCTCACCAATTTGTCCACTTTCTCAATGCAGATAGTTTACTGCTAATAATTATTTCAAATAAATTTTATGATACCTCTTATTCTCCTACTGATCATATCTTATTATCTCCAGGGGGCAGCACAGAAAGAAAAATTAAGTAAACAAAATAGGAGACAGTAAGAGGAAATGGTGAAAAATTCACTAGTGTAATTCAACAAATATGTACTGAGCACATAAAGATGACTCCTGCACAATGAAATACTGGGCCAGGGATTAAGAGCTCAGTGAACATTTCTCTGCGTGGTCTTCAAGTATAGCATTAGGTGGAAAGCCAGTCTTGTTTGGATGCTTTGGAAATGCCAATACAACCATCACATTGAATGGACAATCCACTTCCCCATTAGCCAGTCTAGATACACATTTTACATTAGCTTTGTGTCTGTCACATTCTGCTGTCTGATGCCAAAGTAAATCTACTAGTTTGTCATCATTTGTCTCTGGTTTTGTTCCTGAATTTTCCCAGGTAATATCCAATTTTACAGGATCTAATTCTTTCTCTTCCCCACAGTATCAATAATCAAAATAGAATCCTCAGCCTCTAAGATAACTTGAACAGGCAGAGTAAGAATAAAGAATAAGAATGAAGACTGACAACAGAAGCATTCTTTTCGTACAAGTTTAATTCTCTATTAGTGCATGAACTCTCCATGCAAGTCCGAGAGGTAATTATCACCTACATCTAAAGCAATGCATGCTAAATTAGGGTACTGAGTTCAAATAAAAACAGCAGAAAAACCTAACAGTTTAAATGAATCACATTCCAATCTGTTTACCTATTTTCTTTCAAAAGAATGGTATAATTGACTAATTGCTAATTTTGTAATTGATGCTGTGGGTTGATTTTACCTCCAATATTTACTGAAGTATATCCAAATTATAATGAATATCAGTGCAATTTTCATTTTTAAAAAGGGTAAAATACTTTAGAAAAAATGAACTCAATTAAGATTAATTTTAAAGAAAAAAAACCTGGCATTAAGAGAACATGAGACAGCAGTGGGGATATTTTAATTACAAAAAGGGAACATATAACATCCTAATCATTTTGTATTTTCTTTTTCACTGAATTAAACTGGTTTTCATTGAAAATGGTGAAATTATTGAAAATCAACAAAATCCGTCTTCAAAAAATTTTAAAGAAAACGAATAATGAAATTAAAATATTTTAATATTTTGTACCTAAAGAATTTTGAATCTGTGTCAGTTTTAGCTTGGATAGCTTTGCATGTAAGAATTGGAGAATACTGAAATTTACAATAGCTAAAGGGGAAATTCCCAGGTTTTCAATTCCTCTGTTTGAATCATGACCAATGGAGGCAGAGGCACAATAAGGTATATGAAAAATTGATATTACAGATGCTTATTCAGAAACTGTAAATCTAATGGATCTGATTTCAAGAGAGATTAAGAGTTTAATCATGTTTAGAGCTCTGGGGTTGTAGTCAAAATTCCCCAGGTTAGAATCCTGTTCTTACTACGATGACCTTGTGCAATTTACTTAATTGTCCTGAGCCTCAGTTTCCTCATGTATGAAATGGGCTTGATAATAGACCCTGATGAGATTATTGCGAAGATGAATTTAGCAAAGGTAAAGTGTATAACTCAGAGTCTGGCATAAAGTAATTATATGTTATTTAACATTATTGACATTATATTTCTATGAAAAAATAATATGATTCCAGAATCACCTTACTCTACCTATCTTCCAGGAATTTTTAGAATCGTATCTTTCTTCTTAGTAGAATGAGATCAAAGGAGAACTCTAAAACTACTGAAGCAAAATCACCTTCAAAAGGATGTCTTTTGTCTTCCAGTATTGTATATTTGCCTGCTGATAAGAATGATGGCTAAGCATTCACACACATCATTTCTATTTTTTTTATTTCTGCATATTATGGGGGTACAAATGTTTAGGTTACGTTGCCCTTGCCTCCCCCGTCAGAGCTTCAAGCGTGTCCATCCCCCAGACAGTGCGTATCACACTTATTATGTACGCCTATACCCACCCCTTCCTTCCCCCTCCCATCTGTCTGACACCCGATAAATGCTATTTCTATATGTGCACTTAGGTGTTGATCAGTGAAACCAATTTGCTGGTGAGTGCATGTGGTGCTTATTTTTCCATTCTTGTGATACTTCACTTAGTAGAATGGGTTCCAGCTCTGTCCAGGAGAAAACAAGAGGTGCATCACAGCAACAACAAAAATAAACAAATGGGACCTAATCAAATTAAAAAGCTTCTGCACAGCCGAAGAAACTGTTACAAGAGCAAACAGACAACCTACAGAATGGGAGAAAATTTTTGCATGCTACACATCCGATAAAGGGCTGATAACTAGAATCTATTTAGAACTCAGGAAAATCAGCAAGAAAAAATAAACAACCCTATCAAAAAGTGGGCAAAGGACATGAACAGAAACTTTTCAAAAGAAGACAGAATAATGGCCAAGAAACATATGAAAAAATGCTCAACATCTCTAATCATCAGGGAAATGCAAATCAAAACCACAATGAGATATCAC
>CAUYSK010101294.1:0-56441 GCA_963575035.1 Avahi laniger
TAGGATCGCTTGAGCCCAGGAGTCTGAGGTTGCTGTGAGCTAGGCTGACGCCACGGCACTCACTCTAGCCAGGGCAACAAAGTGAGACTCTGTCTCAAAAAAAAAAAAAAAAAAAAAAAAGTACCATTTTAGAGGTGAGGAGACCAGAGGTTTTAGCTAAGATGTGTGAGCTTCCCAAGCCTTCTGCTGCTCTTCAGGAAGAGGCAAGCCCTGGACGTTCCATGGCCTGGCCTTGAAGGGCAGCAACCAGGCTGCACAAAATACACAGTGTAAAACATAAAACAGAAAGACATAAAACAAGGCAAGCTAGGGATCAAGGAGGGGGAGCAGAGGAAGGCAAAGTTGGAATGTTGGAGACCCAGCTGATGGGCATCACACCAGACTCTGCAAAAGCTTGGCTGGAAGGAAAAAAACTCAAATAGAGGGTAGTTGTTTGTTGGGGGGCCATACACGAGTGTTGCAGGGTCAAATAGCCCCCTCAGTGACAGAGGAATCAAACCCAGCTTTGTGCTGATCTCAAAGAGCTACCTTCCTCCTTCCCTAGCAGGAGGGGACCCATGACCCTTCAAGCACCAGCCAAGCCACATTTGCACAATGCACACTCGAGGCCTACAGAGAATGTTGGAAGCTGGGTGCCCTCCTCAGGGGGCTGGAGTACTCTGGGACCCTCTGGGGCTCAGCTGGTCCCTGACACTTAGTCAAATAAAGTTCGCCCACAGTCCCGTCACTGCTGCTGTGTCCCTGATCCCCTCTGCAAGGAACCCTGCTCTCCATTTGTCAATTTTAAGTGATAATTTCTATTCAATCTGATACATATTATAAGAATATAAACAAATGCCTCTCCCCCTATCGGCACCATAATCACTTTCTTTTATAGCTATCATTTATTACGGGATGACAGATGGCCAGTTTGCAGAATTCCAAAGAGGCTACCCGCCGGCCAGTCACCTGGGAACACGGGCGCATTTACATTTCTCCAAAACAGATGGGAAAGGGAGGGGAGAGGGAGGCAGATTCCTGTCAAAATTTTGGCGCTTTCCAAAGGGTGCTTCTTTTGCTTCTCCCTCTATCCCTCTGCCTTTCTCACAGATGGTACTTTTCCCTCCTTGCCCCTCCCCACACCTCCTCACACCCTCCCATTCGTCCATTTCCCACCAGTAGCAACCAAAACCACCAATATGGCAGCCTCCATGGCAGGAGACTGGGCAATCTCTTGTCAGGCCACCTTCTGGGACTTTCAGGGCCTGCAGTTCGCTCTTCCAGCTTCCCCTCCTGGCTTGTTATTTGGGATTGGGACCAAGATAAGAGGTCAGAGGAGGGGAAGAAGTGAGTCACTTCACGAGGATGGAGGCTAGAACCTGCCTTTTTCACAAAACTACAGAGCAGAGGTTCTCAGCCCTGACAGCATGCAAGATCCCCCAAAGAGCCTTTAAAAACATGAATGACAGAGCCCTACCCAGAACGACTAAATCAGAAAAGTCTGGAAGTGGGGCCTGGCAAGGTATGCAGCCATGGTGGAGAACTCATTCCTACAGTGAAAAGGAAAAAGGAGATGGTAAGAAGGCAAAAAATGAAGAAGCCATGGAGAAGAGAGACCACTGTGTAAAGGGCATTACAGAGTTGCAAAGTTAGAACTCGCTGGCATAAGGTCCTGGCTCATGGCCCAGTGAGGCAAATGCAAGTAAACTGACCACTGCAACCCAGAAGAGGAAGAGCTATGAGGGAGCTACATTCAGGGTGAGATGGAGAGAGCCCACTGGTGGAGGTCTCGGGGTGGTCTTCCTACAATAGACAGCATCCAAGTGAAGAAAATAGAGCAAATAAGAGAATATCTACATGACCCCAATGAAAGGAATGATTTTTTAAGACTCAAGGAGTGGAAACAATAAAGAAAATGACTGATATATTTGCCTATGTTAAAATCAAGATCTTTTGTTCACCAAAAAGTACCATAATGAGATGAAAAGACAAGCCACAAACCAGAAGATATTTGTAACATGGGTAACTAATAGGAGATTGATACCCAGCATACCTAAAGAAGACACATGAATCAATAAAAAAAAAAACAATAAAACAACTGAGCAAAGAACATGAAAAGAAAATACACTAAAGGAAACAAAAAATGGTCAATAAGCATAAGAGAAAAAAACTCAATCATAATCCTTGAAATGCAAATTACAACCATAAGGAGATACCATGTCACACCCATGAAATTGGCAAAAACTTAAGTCTGACAACATCAAGTGTTATGAGGATATTGATGCTGGTGGGTGTGCAAATTGGGACAACCACTTTGGAAAAGCCATTCTGTAATACCTAATAAGGCTGAACACATGCACACTCTGCCATCCAACACTTTTACTCTCAGTACATGTG
Source organism: Avahi laniger (assembly GCA_963575035.1). Classification (NCBI taxonomy): domain Eukaryota; kingdom Metazoa; phylum Chordata; class Mammalia; order Primates; family Indriidae; genus Avahi; species Avahi laniger. The sequence continues at coordinate 2,377 of CAUYSK010101294.1, forward strand.
GGAAAGAAACTTGCATATGTGCCCAGACATGTGCATAATAAGAATCTTCATAGCAACATTGCTCATAATAGCAAAAAACTGGAAACAACCCAAACGTCCATCAACAGCAACATGGATAGATAAATGTTGGTATAATCATATGATGGAAAGCCATACCATTATAAATCCAGACAATAGCTACATACGTCAACATGGATAAAATCCAAAAGAGTGAAAACAGCAAATTATGAAAGAATACAGTGAATAGTGAAAAGGGTGTTATTTATATAAAGTTCAAAAACATGCACAACGGTATATTGTTCAGAGATGCACACATATGTGGTAAAACTGTAAATAAAGTCAAGGAATGATTAACACAAACTTCTACAAGGGGGGGTGCTCAGATGGCATCGGGAATGTCACTCGAGTAGGGAAGTAGTTTCAAAGACAATTGTGATTCTATTTCTTAAGCTGGGTAGTAGATACGCAGGTCTTTATTATTATTCTTTAAATTTAAACAAATTTATATGTATAATATATAAGAAAAATTGTAATGAAAACAAAGGGAATGCCACATGCAAAAGCTCACACTCTAAATGTTATTCTCTATCCCAAAGTTTATCCAAGAAAGTGGTCCAGTTTGGCCTACTATTTTTGCATAGAAAACATCTATCCTTCCTTAGCTCATTGAAATAGCTTAATGAACCTATATCAAACATTGAATGTACACTGTGGCCAATTTCCAGCTGAGAGGCAGACTCTGGGGGGTGGAAGTGGCCCATGCCCTGTGGGCCCCCCAGACCCTCTGTGTACCAGTCAGAGGGTCAACAAGCATCTGTCTTCTGAGAATCCCTGGCCCAGGTGCTTTGGGAGAGTCAATGGCCAACCTCTGCCCTGAGCATATCCCTATCTAATAATGAGGCAGGACAAATGACCCACCAAAACAGCCATTCGAGTAAACAGCAGTGAGTGACAAACATGTAACACTCTGCCACTCTGCCGTGTGTATGTGTCTAGTGGTCTGAAAATTGGAAGACATCCTGGGATGATGACTATGGCACTATGAACAATCTTCTAATTTTTCTGGCTCTCAATCTCCTCAATTGACAAGTGGGCAGACTGGAATGGAGCTACCTTTACGGTCCCTTCCAGCTCTAGAATTTTCGATCCTATGTATATTGGGGGCTAATTACCCCAAATATATATTTAGAAAATTATTTGTTTATGCCTAGGCTGATAAGTTTGGTTTTCAACCTGATTGCAGACCTATGTGCATGATTTTGAATACATGGAAATATAAGGAGAGAGCCAATGTGCGCTCATCGGTTCTCATCTGAGACAGTCTCGGGCAGTACTAAAACTCTGGCCTTAACACCAGCCTCTGGGCAAAGGAGAGATTGCTGGGGTGGCAGCGTTTATGGGGATGTCGGAGGACAAAGGTTTCAAGAGATGGTCTGTGAGGCACTGCAGGTGTAGGGAAGTTGTAGGGAAAGGTAAAAATAACTAATTCTGAATTCGAGCAATGCAGCACCAGAATTTGGGACCATAACAGCTACACTGGGTGGGGATTCTCTCTCTGATAGGGTTGCCAAGTTTAGCAAATAAAAATGCAGGACACTCAGTTAAATTTTAATTTCGATTAAAGTATGAATTTTTTTTAGTATAAAAAATTCCATGCACTATTTGGGAAGTATTTATATTAAAAAAAATTATTCATTATTTACATGAAATTCAAATTTAACTGGACATCCTATATTTTAAGTGGCAACCCTACTGAAGACCGTGGGAAGCAGGAGGACACGGCGAGGCAAGTGGTCACAGCAGCAGACCCTGGAAGAGGCCAGTGTCCCTGGGAAGGTCTCTTCCCACAGTTAGCTCTCTTCCTGGGAGGTCAGATGTGGATCCTTCTGCACATTTCAATCCTTTCATTCTACGGTGAGGTTCTCAGGGGTTCTTAGGAGCCACTGCTCTGGAACTTCAGACCTAAGAAGTCAGGAGCAAAGAGAAGGCCTCAGGGAGGGGCACAAATCTCCTCTCTCCAGCCCAAGGCTAAGTATCCGTCTCCTTTCCCCTGGCAACCTTGGGCATCTACTTCTCCTTCTTTCCCTTGTCCTCCTAATCGAAGGCCCCGCCAGGCTCAGTCTGTCCTTGAGATTGCAAAGTAGTTTAAGAAAGAGGGAAAAAATATGGCAAGCCAGGTGACAGCAACACAGGGTCAGAGGGCTCCGGGTAGGGGGATGGGGAGAGGGAAGGAGAAGGGGGGACAGAGAGAGAGAGAGAGAGAGAGTAGAGAGAGGTGGGGGATGGGAGAGGGCCATCTAATTTTTAATAGACTGGGACATAAATGCGACATGATTCACTTTCAACAGGCCACCTGGATTAGATGGAAGTTAATTAAAACAATCCCTCATTTCTCAGCATTTAAAACTTCTTAAGTCTCACTTGGGGAAGGGTGCGGCAGGACTTTTTATTACTCTTAGATGGTGTTCAGAAGGCCCATAAATACATCTCCTCTTCCTGTGATCCCATTAATCTTGCCGCCTCTCCTGCTCCTCTCTGCCAACAATCAGATCCCAGTAAACAACCTCAAGTGAAATTTGCAACTGTCAGATAAACATTAAAAATGCTTCTCTTGTCCTTTCCCATTGATAGTCCCATTAATATTGTAATGGAACAAAAAGTTATGAAAATGAATGCATGCTGGTTTTGGAAATGAATGATGCCGACCGCTGCTGGGATATAGACGCACATGCATATGGATGGGCTCGGAAGATCGTGGATGCTGCCCACATCGACAGGAGGCTGCATGCCTACAGGACTGGCACGTGCACACCAAGGACCAAGGACACCTGCTGGGTACACGCGTGTACACATGTGTCAGGGTGGAGAGGCACATAACTAGAATAAAGGATTCTACCCCAGAAAGTATCCTAGACACACACTCACTACCCAGCTTTAAGCAGAATAAAATATTGCAGCCTTTTCTATTTTATCATTACTTCTCCTCTCTCTTATCTGTTGGTAGTCAGTGGCTGGGATTCTCTCTAAAGATACTAAGATATCCCAACTGATAAGGCTCTCTTAACATTTCTTCCTCATTTATTTTCTATGCAGAGACCTTTTTAATACACATGCAGGCTTTCATGTGTGTGTTTATCTATCTGACGAATGAGGCCTTAAAATCTGAAGGTATAACACATGGAAACTTTATAAGAAAAAACTTCTTAAGGAGTATTTTAGGTCAAAGAGTCACATTTGATGCAGGAAATGAGTACAAGTGTTATGCATATTTAAGTTCCCTAGGAGAGCAGACAATAAAACAAACAAAAAGACCCTTTAACTGCAATGTTTTGCAGAGGGATTTGAATAACCATCTCATCAAGGCCTTGCCCTGGGCTCCTGGCAGATGAGGACCACTTTTGTATCTGCTCCTGGTTGTAACCCAGCCCCTGGCATAATGCCTGGCATTTAGTAGAAGCTCAAGGAATGTGATGGAGAAGGGAGAAGGGAAGGGGAAGGAGAGGAAGCCAGGGAGAGCTGTTCATTTTGCTCTTCCTCCAATTGGAAGCCTAACTCCACCTGCCAACCTCAGGCAGGGGACGGGTCCTAACATTTTAACACCTGGGAAGGTCAACCTAAAGATGGAGCTGGCAGTGGTGGAGGGGAACAGGGCACGTCCTTCTTCCGGAAAGGAAGGGGCACGTTCCAGAGGATGCACCCACTGTTCGACTGTCTTCTCTCTGGGTCTTTGGTTTTCACACTCTTCCTTCTAACATTTCTCTACTGTGATCGTACTTGTCCTTAAACACTAGACAAGTCTTACTGAGAACAAATCTCAGACCTTGCCCACTCCCCTGCCAGCTAGGCTCCTGCCCCCACACTTCAGTGTAGTTCACTTTTAGCCTCCTTCAGGTTCACTCCGGGAAGCGCTCCTGGACCCCCCAGAGTACGCTGTCACCTCGCTGTGCCTCCCCAGAGCCCTTCCTTATGCTTTCCCAGCAGCAGATGTGGGTTCCCTCCAGGCCACAAGCTCCATCCTGGCAGGAGCCTAACTCACAGTGCAAGTGACAAATATTTGTTGACTGGCTGATAATTATTTTCAAAAGAGTTATATGAACTCCCTGGCCTAACTTGTGAATGCCTAAGCTATTTGAAATGTGGCAGTAGAGAGAGGACTAGCATCTTAGTCAACTCACTGAATGCTGGCCATGCCCCTGACCCATACTGGGACCCAGAGGAGTTCATTTAAGCGTTCTATGCCTCAGTTTCCTTACTTGTGTCAGTAAAATAACCTCATATAATGCAACTGCAAGGCAGTTAAAACCAAGAAAGATACCCAAAGTTCAATGAATATTAATTTTATTTTTTATAATTCTTTTTGTGTGTGTATAGAGACAGAGGTCTATGTTGCTCAGGCTGGTCTCAAACTCCTGGCCTCAAGTGATCCTCCTGCCTTGGCCTTCCAAAGTGCTAGGATTACAGGCATGAGCCACTGTGCCCTGACCCAATATTATTTTAATATACATAAGAGTTGTGTACATATTAAGAGATAGGATATAAAAAGAATACAGAATTACATTAAGTTCTTGCCTAGAAAAGAAAACATATACAAGACTTGAGAGAGAAGAAGATGCAATCCCATTAACACCCAACTGGGAGCTGCCGGCTCCCCTGGAATGCATACGATGCGCATATATGGGTAGCAGATTTCACCACCATCCCCTTTGAGTGCTGAGGCATCAACATTATATTAATAGCAAACATCAGTAAGATTTAGTGCATTCCAAAAGGAGCATGGACCAGAATCCAGGTAGAAGCCTGGTGAAACCTCCATCCTCAGTAACCTCAGCTAAGTGGATGTCATTGCCTCCCAAGAGATACACATCGTTCAACTCCAGAAGAATTTACAATTGAGTAGAGTCATGTTCAAGGAAATCCAAACTGTATTTTAATATTTTTGCATTAAAGAATCTGTAAAAATTTTTATATTCTATATACTTGCAAAGTTTCATGGATTTGGGCCTTTAAGAGTAACAGCTTTCAACTCCAATTTAAAATGTGAAATTAAAGAATTGATTTAAGCCTTGGGATTTTAATTGCACAGTGTTAGAACATTTAAACTTTACCCTCACTTTGTTAGTTTAATTTCATAGAATTTTGAGAATTATTTAAGCACTTGAAAAGATTTTGTTAAGTCAGGATATTGAAATACTTCAGGAAATAAAATATATTACATTTATAAATGCAGTTTAAAATACGTGAAAGTATTTAATGAGCTGGGTTTTTAAGTGGGACAAAATATTAATAGAATTCAAGAGCCCCTTAAAATGATTGCTAAAATAAGAAGAACGAGATTTTTAAACTGACTTATAAATAGAATAATGAGATGTGTAAGTTGATCTTAAAAGCCTACAAAGAAATCCTGACACATGCTAAATGTGGATGAACCTTGAGGACATTATGTTAAGTGAAATAAGCCAGTCAGAAAAAGAAAAATACTGTATGATTCCACTTATGTATGGTATCTAAAGAAGTCAGATTCATAGAGATAAAAAGCAGAAGGGTGGTTAGTAGGAGCTGAGGGAGGGAGAACTGAGGAGTGTTGTTTAATGGGTATGGGTTGCAGTTTTGCAAGATAAAAAAGCTCTGGAGATCTGTTGCACAGCAACACTATTGAATTGTTCACTTAAAAATGGTTAAGATGGTAAATTTATGTGGTGTTTTACAATCACAATTTTTAAAAATGAAAAAAAAAATCCCACATGAAATTGTGGATTTTAATGTATAATTTTAGTTTTTTATACATTAATATTAAAAACTCTAAATAACTATTTCCTGCATACAAAAGCCACTCATAAAGACATAAAAAGAAGTCACATCAATGTATATGGCGCAGCTGTGGGATTGTCTTGAGGACCAATGGAGACAACACTGAGAACACATCTCCTTTCCGTGCTGGCTCAGTGGAGGTGCCGGTATACAGCAGCCTCCTATTATTCCACTTCCTTCCCGGTGCACCCTTGGGGAACACACGTACATCTCCCAGACATCTAAAGAGAAAAAGTCTCCCCACTACCCCAGCGACTACTCCGGCCAGGTGCTGTGGGAGCAGTCTCTCTCAGCCCCCAGGTCTGAACAGCGCTTCTCTGTGTGGCAGAAAAGGGTCAGAGGAAGAAGCAAGGGGCACAAAACTAGCCACTCTCATAACAGGACTCCAAAATGAAGACGGAGAGGTGACATCAGGCTGCCTCGGGGGACCTGTTTCCACTGTGTGTATGTGGAGATACAGAAAAAGCTGGACTGCGGGTGTCCTTGGCCTTGCAGAACGGCCCCCTTCCTGAGTTAGTCTTAGCTCCCTCAGACTTCACCAGGGAAGCCTAACGGCCAGACTACCCAGCCTCGCCACAGGCCTCACCACCCATTGCCAGCAGCTGATTCCTGAATCAGGCCACCCGAAGACCCAGGTGACATCGACCTCACGCAACACGACCTGCATTCCACAGCCCGTTACAAAGGCCTTTGCCCTTAGTCAGTCGGAGAGACAGATTTGAGATTATTTCTCCTGCTCTTCTGACAGACATCTTTCATGTTAAAATTCCTTTCTTCCTTGGCACTCCTTGTTGTCTCCATAATTGGCTCTTCGTGGGGCAAACAACAGGACCTAGGCTGGGACTATTTGTGGGTTCGGAAACACACGGAGAGCAAAGAGAAATAGCACAAAGAAGGAAGCAGAGGCGTTTGTGAGAGACAGAGAGAGAGAATCTGCAGAGACAATGGTGGCCTCGATTCCTGTTTGCCAGCTCCACTCTTTCGGGAGGTCCAGCTGTACTTCCTGCCCTTGGTTCATTAATTCATTCCACAAACATTGAGAATCCACAATGCACAGGGCTGTGTGTTCACCACCTTCACAATCAAGGCAGAAAGTCCAATACTCTGAGAATATGTGGGGATCCTCCAAGGGCAACTGAGCAAATATTTCCATATCCATAACTATTTTTTTAGGCAAGCACAAAACTCAGGTTTACTGAGGAGAGAAAGATAGGATTATAGGGCAAGAGGAAATACTGGTTTACAGAGTGTGATACATACACCACAGATGACGACTGGACCCACTGTTGCAGCAAAGGGAGAGTAAAAGGAAGGGTGCAAAAAGGACCATATCCATAACTTTTTAATTCTAAATATATATTTATTGTCTATTTGAACAACTAGGCAAATAAATTACTGGAGCCTAGAGAAAAGAAATGCTCTCTGCCTAAGCGTGTTGGGCCATAAGGGGAAGGTGATGTATCTGGGTAGTTCTAGCAGGAATTAGGGAAATTATGACTGACTAACACTTGGTATGTGCCAGTTACTATTCTAAGTGCTCTATGTGTAGTGATCCACTACACATAGGTCCTACAACAACCTTTGAGTTTTATTATCCCCATTTCACAGATGAACAAACCTAGTCTCAGAGTGGTTAAGGGACTTGCCCAGGTTGCATGGCTTAGAAGTGGCAAAACAACCTGGCTCCCGAATCCACATACTCTCACCTACTGGGCTAGATAATTCCTTTATCCTCTCTTTGATGCTGAAAATAAAGCTCAGAGAGTTCAAGTGACTTGAGAAGGCTACACAGCTGAAAAATAAAAGAGCTGAGACTTTCACCCTGGTTCCCTTGTGCTCAGCTCTGGGTGGGAGTTTTGGGTTCCTCAGGGTAGATCAGCCATCAAGATGCCTTCTTTCCACTCATTCTTGACTTGCAAGTCACTCTGCTCACTCGAGAACCCACATTTTTCACTAGGGTTCAGTTGTGACTGATGTTCAGACCACATAGTGACAAAAGAAAACCTTATCACTATTTAGTGCAGTGGTTCTCAATCATGGCGACACTCAGAATCACCTGGTTGCTTTATAAGATGTTGAAGCCAAGGTTCCATCTCCGACCAATAAATCAGAATACCTGGGGGCATCCACAGTTCATAAGAAGCTATCCAGGTGAATTAATGTATAGTCAGGGCTGAGAACCACCAATTTGGCCAATCCCAACACAGAGATCCAGAGGATGCTGCAAAACGTTTCTTCACTCTCTCGGGTAGCTTGCAACCAGACAAAAAAGGTCTATTACGTAGAGAAGAGAGATGAGCATGACTATAGATTTCTTGTCCAAAACACTGCAAGTCAGTGGCATGATGTATTTAAAGGGCTGAAAAAAAATGTCAACCAAGAATTTGATTTCTATATCCAGTGAAAATATTCTTCAAAATGAAGGAGAAAATAAAGACTTTTATCCAAATTAAAGCTAATCTATAATATAAGAAAAGTCAAAAGAATTTGTACAGGCTGAAGGAAAATACCAGCTGGAGACTCAAAACTATAGAAAGGAATTAACATTGCTGGAATGGTCAGTGTTTAGGCAACTATAAAACTCTGTTTTATTTATTTAAAAGATAATCAGCAGTGTACATACAACAAGAATAATTCCTGCTTGAAAAATAAAGAAAGGGGGAAGATTGGAAAATACAGATAATTTCACCATATGCTCACCTTAGCCTACTAGGTAATACCCTTCTTTGTTTGTCTCTGCCTGGCCACCACACACATGATCAGCAAATTTTCTTCCTGAAGCCTGGCCCTTACCATGACACTCCAACCCCAAGCAGTACTCTGTCTTTACAACCTTCCCATTACTCACGTGGTAAAGTTTGCAGTCCTCGACCCAGCATTCTAAGCCTGCTATAACCTGGACTAAACCTGCCCACTCCTGTCTGCTGCCTCTACCCTGCACAAATAATGTGTGTCTTCTTACCTACTGCTCACCAGATGTGTCTCCTAGACTCTTACTGCTAAGCCTCTACTCACTTTCCTTTCCCCCTGGAGTGCCCACCCTCCACACACACACTGTTTCCTGTGGGCACAGATGAGGGGGATGCCTGGCTGATTCAGGGGGCTCACCCCCAGGTGGGGAAGGCGCTGTCTTGTCTAGGTGCAACCAAAGGTCTTTGCTAAAGGCCTTTGCTATTCCCAAATGGCTCCCCTACCCAAATGACCTCTATACTGCCTGGAGTTCTCATTAGTAAAGACTTGGGTGTTCATTGAGACACTAGGTCTTCAACTGGCTTTTCAGGTGAAGAGTTTTGAATTCAGAGATGGAAAGAACCATAGAAGTAATCTAGCTCAACCTTCATTTTACAGATGGGGAAACTGACATGAGACAAAGTGCACTGTCCAAGTGGTAGGAAGGGTTTCTGATTCCAGGTAAGTGGTCTTAGCACTAAGTCAGGAATGGCCCCAAAAGTTTATTCCAGACTATAGGACAATCTGTGCTGTTCACCACTGTACATCTGGTGCTTGGCACTAAGGCTGGCACTGGGAGGCCCCCCATAAACATTTACTGAATAAATAAATGAATCTTGACATACCAACTCTGATCAATTGGAGTGCCGAATTCTGAGGCCACTCACAGGCTTAGCAGGAATGGGTGTAAGACCTCTTAATGATGTCCGTCACGAGTGCAGCAGCGGGAAGGGGTGAAACCCCTACGCCAGACTCTGCAGCTTCTCATATGTAATGGGAAACCCAGAGAGCCATGGACCCTGACCCTAGTAAGAGTTAGTTTACAAGCCATGAAGAGTTCATGCATATCCCAAGGGTCTGAGAAAAAAGCTCACAGGACAGGTACTCTGAGATTATAGGCCCAGGAAAAAGACACCTAGGTTTGAGATCCAGGTGTTCAAGCAATCGTGGGGAGGGCTGTCCTGGGCAAGCTTGGATCCAGGTTGGCATTTGTAGCATTGGTTGCATTTTCCCTGGGTAACCCCTGAGAAGTGTCAGACACATCACGCTCTCCTTCCTACTATCTGTAAAGGACAGACAAGAACCTAAAGAAGGTTTTCTGCATTTTAACAGAGATCAAGATCTAAGCTGAAGAAGCATCAGTCAGCAAGTGAAGGAGTTTCAGACCCAGTCAAGCCTTCGCAGGTGTATGAGTTTGCTAGCGCTGCTGTAACAAAGTACCACAAACCGGCTGGCTTAAAATAACAGCTACGTATTCTCTCACAGTTCTAGAGGCTAGAAATCCAAAGTCAAGTTGTCAGCAGGGCTATGCTCTCACTGAAAGCTTCAGCGGGGGATCCTTTCCTTGTCTCTTCCAGCTTCTTGTAGCCCCAGGCATCCCTTGGCTTGTCACAGCATCACCCCCATCTCTGCCTCCCTCTTCACATGGCTGTCATCCTCCACCATGTGTGTCTGTCTCTTTTTCTCCTCTTATAAGGACACCAGTCCAATTGGATTGAATTAGCCTCACCCTAATTCAATATGACTTTGACTTGATTACACCTGCAAAGACCTTGTTTCCAAATAAGGTCACACTTGCAAGTACCAGGGGATAGGACTTCAACATATCTTTTGGGGGTACATAATTTAACCCTCTTCTGCAGATGAAGGTCCCGTCCAGTGGGGTCTGTGCCAGGATGTCCCCTCTCCTCTCCACAACCAAAGTCACTGTGATCAGAGAGAGGTGTGCTCTGGTCCCAGAGGTTTCTCCCAGCTGTGGAAGTCAATTGTGGGGAACACTGCTCATGGCCATCAGGAACCTCCCTGCCATGGGAGTCGAGGGCCTGGTGGGAATCCCAGGTCCTTGGCTCTCAAGCTGTGACACCTGGGACAAATGACCAAACATCTCTGAGCCTCAGCTTCCTCCTCTGGAAAGGGGACCTCGAGGCGACAGCAGTGGGTTTTTCTCCCTAACAGTGTCAGGTTAAGGCCCTGGAACCATTTATCTGTTTCTTCTGCACCAAATAAAGAGAGCCCAGAAATGGAAAAGACCTCAGAGGTGATGGCCCAATTCCATCCTCCACCACCAGGAAAAAAAAGGAAGACAAATAAAATGGCCCTTTTAACTTATATCCTCTGCATTAATTTTTACAGTTAACTGCTGAACTGACTAAATTCTTTTCTTTTCTTAAGGACCTTTATAAATTCCATCATTAATAAAATCAGACATTCAATTAGAAGGAAACTCTGATTGGTAACTGATCGTGTCCCAGATACCTTTCTCCCCCTTTCTCTGCAGGCTCCCTGGACTTCCTGGGCTTTTCCTGCTGAGGCACCATTTCCCATTTGTCCCTCTTCTTCCCCCAGATGCACACCAGCACCCCCAACAAAAGCCAGAGAAGAACAGGGGCTGATTTCATTAACCTCTGTCATTGCTTAAATCTCTCTCTTAATTAACATGAGTTAATATGATTAATCAAAATAATGAGACAAACCTATTAAATTAGGGGGCTCAAATGACAGAACGCAGCAGGAGCAGTAAAGGCAGGAGGCTGCGACCAGAAGGGCTGAGTGAGGGCCGTGAGAGCAGAGGTGAGGGGGGCAGGGGGCCGGGGCTGCAGGTAGGGAGTGGAAGATGAAGGCACTGGCTTGGAGAAATTGCCTTTGAGGACATGCTCAGGGTTCGTGCCCATCCCAGCTAGTTAGAACAGGTCTTCACACTTTTCTGGGGCCTGCCCTGCTCCTTTCTAGCTGTCCCCAGCTTCGGAATTCTTGGTGTCCCTTCCTGGGTGGTCTCTCTCCCTGATTCCCTGCCCCCTTTCCTGAAGCCAGGCTCTTGGAAATAGCTGCTTTTCCTACAGCAGAATGATTCAAACCTCAGCTCTGCCCTGCACAGGGTAGAAGTCTTGGAGAGAGTCATTTCACTTCTCCAAGGCCCAGTGAACTCTCCTATAGGAATGGGAACAATAGTCCTGAGCTTGGATAACTACTATAAGAATTCAGACAGATGCTTTTAAATTCTAAATATTTCCATATATATCATTATACCAAAACTCTTGGAGATAAGCAGACAGGCATTATTTACAGATCAGTGAGGTTTTGCAAACGTTACTGAGCACCTACTGTGTGTCAGCACTGTGCAAAGTCACTGAGATCCCAGAGACTTCTAGAACCAGGATTCCTAACTCCTAGGCCAGTGGGATTCCCATTGCCCCAGCCCCGAGTGACCAGGCGCTCCCACAGTGCCAAGAGCTCCTAAGCTGTGGCAGCTTCCACCACATGCCTGTGGCTCCGTGGCCTCCCGAGCAGCTCAGCAGCAAGTCCGTTCAAAACAGAACAGTGTCTCCCTGACACAGCATCTCTCAGACGACCCAGGCTCGTCATTGGAATGTCTTATTCCAGGAAAACTGGGCCCTTGGAGTCTCTCTGTGCTATTTCATGTGGCCACCAGGCAGCAGAGATGGCCCACGGCCATAGATTTCTACAGACACATTGTTCAGACAGCAAAGCTCTTATGCAAATCCCTGGGGAGAAGCCTGTTTTGGGCCTGAGACTTCCCTGACATCCCTGTGGAATGATTTTCCCTTTTCACTGGAGGTATACTGAGATCTGTGGGTACCTTCCCAGAGATGGGCTGAATACTTGCAACAAAGGAGAAAATATGTCTGAAAATCCTCTGCTAAAAGTCCTGCTTTCTTTAGGATTCATGTTTACATCTTTTTATGTTTCTGTAAGAGAACAGAAAAATGCCCCTTCACATCCCAAACGAGGTAAGAGCAGTGACTGGGTATCACCACAAGCCCCCAACTCTGACCTGAAAAACCCCCACAGACACACACACAGAACCACCACTCCCGCCACCCTGCCCGGCCAACACGGAGTGGTGTTCCGATTGTTCTCAAAGGGCCTGGCTCTGTGAAAAACCTTTCTGCCCGTCATTGAATATACCAGTCTGGCCCGGGGCCCAGGATTATATGGACAGCTGAATGACCTGCCTTCAGACACAGAACTGTAGACAGTACCAGTCAGTCCAAGCAGCAGCTGCTGGCATTGCACATCACAGGGAATAAACAGGAGGGGCTGAGAGCCTGCAACTGGTTGTGTTCTGCTGTCTTATGATACCCATTTCACTATGGGGGAAAAGTGACAATAATAATATATAACAAAAATACCATTCATAATAACAAAAATATGATCTTGTACAGGGACTGTAGACAGACTCAGTTTTGATGATCTTGAAACAGTGGACAAGTTTCTGCACTCAAATGCATGATCCAGCCTTCCTCAGCCTCTCCCCAACCTCTCCCTCGCTCGGCTGAGTTAGGGTCTCACTGCCACACAGTCTTCTAATACTGTTCATCTTGTCTCCTTAGCAGGTATCAGTGTTCATTCTTTATACTCAGTTTATGATTGCAATTAACATCTGTCTCCCCCACTAGACTGAGCAGAGGGCCTTGGCTTCCTGCTGACCCTTGCATCCCAAGTGCCCAGCACCGCGCCTGGCACAGAGGAGGGTGTCAACATATACTCGTTGAATGTGTGAAGATGCTGGACATTGCCTCCCAAATGGGATCAATCCTCAGGATTCAAAGACAGGAAGCTACTCACAAGACGGGAGTTTCCCTTAACAATCCAGACACCCCTGAAACCTTAGCCCCACATAGTGTTGTACTGGTAAACCCCTCAGTTCGGTAAGTGATTATCTCAAAAGGTGGCGTTATCCTAGGGGCTCCCCTGGAGTCCTTGTTTATAGCCAGGTGCAGAGACACGTAGAAGAGCAAGTCTTTCAAAGACAGGGGCTGGGTGTGTGTGTGCACACACGTGCCCGTATGTCCTTCCTGGGACTCCTCTCCCCCGTAGCACCAGTAGATGCTTCCAAAACACCAGTGATTGGAACTGTTAGTCTTTGTCTAGGCCAGATTGTCAAGCTTGGGTCCCCAGGCATTGAGTATTCCACAAACATACACATAGAGGTCCTACAAATTTCACTGAGGTTGTCTTCACTGGCTAATGGGATAGTCAATCCCATCCTTCCCCTGTTGTCCCCTTGCTGCCTTCCACTATAGAGTCTGGAGAGCTTTTATTTTTCAATCTCTCTGGTAGCTAGAGGTGGCCATGTGATGAAGTTTTGGTTATTGAGATGAGTGAACTGCTGTAGGGTTTATAAAAAAAAATTTCTTAATTAAAGAGACAGATAAGTCTGGAGTTGCCTCTTTCTGCTTATTTTTTACATGAATAACCACACAATACCTGGAGCCACAGCAGCCATTTTATGACTTTGAGACAACACAAATCAGACTAAAAAACCAACACTCTAGGATGATAAAGACAAAAGAATCTGGATCCTTGATGTCATTTTGAAGGAGCAGACTTAGTCCATTTTGTGCTACTATAACAGAAAACCATGGACTAGGTCCTTTCTAAACAATGTAAGTTTATTTGGCTCACGATTCTGGAGGCTAGGAAGTTTAAGATCAAGCAGCAGAATGTGGTGAGGGCCTTCTTGCTGTATCATAACATGACAGAAAGGATCACATAGGTGAGAGAAAGCAAGAGAGGGCCGAATTTGCTTTTATAACAAACCCGCTCTCTCATTAACAAGCCCAGTCTTGTGATAATGACATAAATCTATTCATGAAGCCAGAGCCTCATGACCAAATCACCTCTTAAAGGTCCTACATCTCAATATTGTTGTAATGGGGATTACGTTTCTAATACATGAACTTTGGGAGACACATTCAAAGCATAGCACAGACCAATCTGAAGTCTGTCTGCATCAGGACATCTTATTAAGTAAGTAATAAATAAATATTTATTACTTATATATATTATTTATATATGAATAAATAAATATTTATTATTTATTAAGTTATTAAGTATTAATATCTACTTATTAAATAAGTAATAAATATCCCAAGTTTACTCCATTTTTCCCTGGGTATTCTGTTACTTGCAGCCAAAAGCATTCTTAGTGGATAGAAATGCCTAAGTTTTAACTTAAAAGATTATCTAAAAATTGATATAAGCATATCCTGAATAATCTGGAAGATCCCCTTATATAACTGAATACTAGCATACTATTTCAAAACTCATGTTTACTTTAATTAACAATTTTTAGGGCACCAAGTAGGACTATAGCTATCTCTTACTATCCGAATACTTCCTATTTTAACTTAGGAGTTGAATAAAATTCAACTTTTCTTTAAGCAGTGGCTAATATCCCTTACATTCTATACTCTTGCTATTTGTTATCTAAAAACTAGAAAACAAATAGCTTAGTATGATTTAGCAGCCCTTGCTATATAAAATCTCACTCTATTGCAGTGGCTCACACCTGTAATCCTAGCACTCTGGGAGGCCAAGGAGGGAGGATTGCTTAAGGCCAGGTGTTGGAGATCAGCCTGGGCAACATGGTGAGACCCTGTCTTTACAAAAA
The DNA here is from genome assembly GCA_963575035.1 of Avahi laniger. Taxonomy (NCBI): domain Eukaryota; kingdom Metazoa; phylum Chordata; class Mammalia; order Primates; family Indriidae; genus Avahi; species Avahi laniger. Next base: position 17,549 of record CAUYSK010101294.1, read on the forward strand.
ATTTAAAAAATTAGCCAGGCAGTGGCATCTATAGTTCCAGCTATTCAGGATGTTGAGGTGGAAGGATCACTTGAGCCCAGGAGTTCAAGGCTTCAGTGAGCTATGATCGGGCCACTGCACTCCAGCCTGGAAGACAAAGTGAGACCCATCTCTTAAAAAATAAATAAGTAAGAATTTTAAAAAACAAAGTGAATTAAATTAAATCTCACTCTATGGATTTTGGAACTGAATGTATTTGGGTAGTGAGGAATACGTGTCTTTTGTCTTAGGTTGATGAAAAAACAATAGTGACTAATCTAATATGTAAATGACACACTCATCTAAGTGGAAGTCAAATTATGTCACTCACTGTGTCCCATACAAACATAGATGTCATAGGAATTGGACTAGGAAAGAAATTGAACAACTGAGTTATCCAACTCCACACAGTGAAACAGGCACGATGAGTCCAGATGAGCCTGTGCGGTGCAGCTGTGCTGTGCTGGAGTTAGCCTGCTCTGGTCTACAAGAGCCAATTGTTGAATTTTCAGGTATTTGAGAGCCCGCTGTTAAATACAGCAATTAGGGTGGGATCCATGGTGAGGGTATGTATACCACAGAAATCAGCAAATTTTACAAATAGGGCTGTTTTTTCTGGAGAGCCACTTACCAGCACACCTTTCTCAGAAATAGTCAATGCTTTATTGGCCTTGTGGGTTAGCAATGTGGTTTTAGCAAACATCATCTAGTCCATTAACTTAATGTTGAATCTTATTAGTTTGTTGCCTTTTTGTATTTAATTTGTAAATTGAGCTTCATTTTATGATTCATATAAAAGACATAAGCATAAGGAGTGTGTACTAGTCACGGGTGTCCAGAGAAGCAGAGCCAGTAGGATATAGAGAGAGATCTAAGAGGAAGTTTATTATGGGAATTGGCTCACACAATTAGGGAGGCCAAGAAGTCCCACAATCTGCCATCTGCAAGCTGGACAACCTGGGGAGCCAACGGCGAGAGTCCCAGACAGAGCTTGAGAACCGGAGATGGGCGGTGGGGTAAGTCCCAGAGCCTGAAGGTCCGAGAATTAGGAGCTCCAGTGGTTGAGGTCAGGAAAGGATGGATGTCTCAGCTAAAGGGGAGGGAGAGAATTCACCCTTCCTTTGCCTTTTTATTCTATCTCAGCCCTCAGCCGATTGGATGTTGCCCATCCACATTGGTGAGGGTGGATTTTCTTTGCTCAGTCTACTGATGCAAATGCTAATCTCTTCTGGAAACATCCTCACAGATACACCTAGAAATAATCTTTCTAAGGGGCCTTAGAGATCAGTCTGCCAACTCCCCTCCACCTCCAGATTTACTCTTATGTTCACACCTCTTTCCCTTCTGTCCCATGAGGAAGAACTTTGCTTATTTCTTTCTAAGCCAGTTCCTCTGCCAATGGTCTTGAGTACAATCATTCCCACTTCTCCTGGGGATTTGATCCACCCACTCTCCCCTTTCTCTGAATTGTGTCTTTAATCTCCTTTTCTTCTCTGATATTTCCCCCTTAACCCTCCATAGGAATATTCCTCTATCCCTAAAATAAAATCTGCTGATGTCCATTAATAATGCTTTCAGCAGCATGTAACAGAAAACAAAATGGTTTAAACAATCATAAAATGTATTATCTCACATTGATGACAAGATGTGGGGCAGTCTCCAGGGGCTGTTAGGATCAGGGTTCAGCTCTCTGCCTCAGACTGGCTTCTCTCATGATGGTTATATGGTTGCCAGCAGCAGCCATGGCCACACATTTCCTTATTCAGAAAAACTGTTCCCTCAATCAGTCTGATTGCACTAGAAAGTCAAGTGCCCATCCCTGGACAATAAATCAGCAGCCGGGGGAGCGCTTTGCACCGATGGACCTAAACTCGTGTTCCAGAGTCCATCAACTGAAAGAAAGGGATTACCGAGATTGGTTTAGATTAAACAGCACCCATCCCTGTCACTCTGAGTCCAAAGGGTTTCACTGGGGAGGGGGGGTGGAAACCTTAACAAAATTAGGGTTCTGTTAGGAAGTAAGAAGTGAGGGAACAGGAGCTTGAAGACAACCAGAAGTTGCACCATCCACTTTCTCTACTCCCCTCCTGCCTGCTATTCTTCCCTCAGCCCCAGTCTGCTTTAAGAAGCCATCACGCTGGCTGTCTCCCCTACCCATATCCCTGCAGCTTGGCTTTCCACCCTGCCACTCTACTAAAATTGCACTTGCCAAGGTCACTGGTGTCCTAATGTGGATTCTGTGGGCTTTGACACTCCAGCAACTTCCTTCTTTACGCTCTTCCACCCATCACCCTGACCCTACCTTCAGATGATCAACCCATCCTCTCCCACAGCATGTTCCCAATCACTCATCAATGTTTACTCCACAAACATGTTTTAAGCACCTGCCATATGCCAATTCGGTATATCCTGCACATACTACTCTGCAGATAACTCTAGAATGCATGGTTTAGTCTCGTCATTATTCATTGCAACAATTGCAATAACTTCCCAACGGGCCCTTCTGTCTGCATGTCTCCCCTTCAGCAATCTGTCTTCCTTGTTCACAAGGGTGATCTTTCCAAATGCAAGTCTGATCATCATTTTTCCCTGCTTGCATTTGTCGTGCAGGAGACAGGAAAGCCTAAAGTCCCCAGCATGGCATTCAAGCATGGCCGTGGCAACCAGGCCCACTAGCCTCTCCTAGGCTATAGCCCATCCCTTCCCCTCTTATATTGTGAGCTGTGAGCATAACGTACTATTTCCCAAGCACATCATGAGCTTTCTTGATTTGGAACTTTTTTCATACTCTTCTTTTCTCTTAACTAAAATGCCATTCCCTGCTTTTTCTGCTAGGAAGACCCCTACTCATTTTCAAGACCCAGGCTCCGTGAAGCCTCCTCAGTGATGTCTTGTCCAAGGTGGCATCAAAGATATCCTCCAAGGTCCCAGAGCATTTTGTCCACTTCGATCATAAGCACTTCTAGCATTTTACTGTTAGGTTTACACTCATGAATTCTAGGGGAGGGACTGGATCAAAGTCACCACTCTTTGCTAAGCACAAACACCTGGCAATGCATGCTCAATACATGTTTCAAGAACTAAACTGAGCTACTTAATCCAACCTCCTCATTGACAGACGGGGAACCTGAAGGCAAGAGAGGAAGTGACTTGCAATGTCATTCTGTGTGTTTAGTCAGCGTTCTTTCACTACAAGTAGGAAAAAATAAGGCTTAAACAAAAAGGGAATTGTGGGGAGGGCTCGCTGAATCTAAAACTCTCTCCTTAGTTACAGTGTCAGTCTAAAGATTCAAAAAGTATCATCAAGACCCAGTTTCTCAGCTGTTTTCCTTTCTGTTGGCTCCATGCTCTGGTTCTATATCAGAACACAATGGCTGCCAGCAGCTCCAGCCTAAATTCCCCACCCTCAAGTTCGTATCAGTGGAAGAGGGAATGCCTTTTTGTGGTCACATAAGCCAAAGTCCCAGCAATTGTGCTGATTGTGACTTCAGTCACGTGCAATACCAAGATTGGGCAGTTGTAGGGCACATGTTCATCTGTGCATCTGTTGGTAGAGTCAGTTCCACCAAAGCATGTGGACTGAGAACAGAGAGGAGGAATTCCGTCCAGATTAACACTGTCCAATAGAACTTTCTGTGGTGATGAAAATATTCACATCTGGGTTACCTGGTATGGCAGTCACTAACCACATGTGGCTACTGGGCACTTGAAAAGTGACTAATGTGATTGAAAAATTGAATGTTTAACTTTATTTAATCTTAACTAATTTAAATTTAAGTAGCCACATGTAGCACGTGGCTACTATATTGGGCAGTGCAGCTCTAGGAGAAAGAAGGTCTGGAAATCTGCACTGCCTGATATGGACTCCACTGGTCACATACAGCTACTGATTCACAAAGAATATAGATGCTCAGGTTACTGCAAACATGAAGTTCTCCAGAGTCCTCTGGGGTTGGGTTGCATCACAGTGGCCTTGGGATTTTTTAAAGTCCAGATTTTCAGACTCACCATGATCTCAGATATTCTGATTTTCAGTAGGTCAGAAGTAGGACCTGGGAATCTGTATTTTAAAGCTCCCTAAGTGATTGGGACGCACAGTCGCATTTAAGACTCAGTGCGTTTGGGGTGGGAGTTTATTGAAAGGACATGGAGGGCAGCTTGGGTGGCATCTCTATGGCCATCTCATTATTCCGAGTCTCAGAGTTTCCAAAGCTAGAGAACACAGGGGGATGCGGTCTTTTTTTTTTTTTTTTTTTTTTGAGACAGAGTCTCGCTTTGTTGCCTAGGCTAGACGGAGTGCTGTGGCGTCAGCCTAGCTCACAGCAACCTCAAACTCCTGGGCTCAAGCGATCCTCCTGCCTCAGCCTCCCGAGTAGCTGGGACTACAGGCATGCGTCACCATGCCTGACTAATTTCTTCTACATATATATATTTTTAGTCGTCCAGATCATTTCTTTCTAATTTTTAGTAGAGACGGGGTCTCGCTCTTGCTCAGGCTGGTCTCGAACTCCTGACCTTGAGTGATCTACCTGCCTCAGCCTTCCAGAGTGCCAGAACTACAGGCATGAGCCACCGCGCCTGGCCAAGAGGATGCTGTCTTTTGTTATGGCAGCCTGAGCCAGTTCACACACAAGAGGAGTAGGTTGAATAGTGTACCCCCAAAATTCATGCCCACCCAGGACCTCAGAATATGACCTTATTTGTAAAGAGAGTGCTTGCAGATGTCATTAAGGTAAATATCTCAAGATGAAATCATCCTGGATTTGCCTGTGTCCTAAATCCAATGACTGATGTCCTTATAAAAAGAGAAGACACACAGGGAGACACAGAGAGAAGGTGATGTGCAGATGGAGGCAGACATTGGAGTTATGCTACCACAAGCCAAGGAATGCCAGGAGCCACCAAAGCTGGAAGAGCCAAGATTTTCCCCTGGAGCCTTCAGAGGGAGGGTGGCCCTGCCAGCACTTTGATTTCAGGCTTCTGGTCTCCAAACCTGTGGAAGTAAATTTCTATTGTTTTAAGCCACCAAATTTAAGATCATTTGTTACAGCAGCCTTGGGAAACACAAAGGTATCCATGTGGTGCTGGAACTGTTCTTTTTCTTGACTATCAAGGTTGCTATCCTGGTAGTGATATTGTGCTGCAGTTTTGCAAGATGTTACTATTGAGGAAAACCGGGTGAAGGCTTCACGGGAGCTCTCTGCATCACTTCTTACAACTGCATGTGCATCTATAATTATCTCAAAGTAAAAAGTTTAATTTAAAAAATGTCCTCTGGGAGCCGTGTGGTAAACAGATTAGAGGATGGCTAGAGAGGAAGCTGAGAGAGCAGTGGGTGCTACTGAAACGGTTCGGGGGCAAGAGGATAGCAGGCAGACCAGGTGGTCACCAGGCAGACGGAGAAGAGGACAGGCTGGGAGGAAGTTAGAAGGTCGAAGACACAGCACTTGGGGACTGACAGGTGATGGGAGTGGAGGAGTAGGAGTGTCCATGACGACCCTCACTTGTACACTAGAAAAAATGGTGGTGGCTTTAACAGGGCCTCTGGACAAAGAGTAGGTTTGGGGAGAAAAGGATGGGAATCCCATCAGGTTTGGGATGGAACGGCTCAAAGAGCCAGGCTGCCCAGCTTCCTCTCGGAAGTGGCGAGCCATTGCCCCCTGAGCCACTACTGTCTGCATCTCACATCTCCACTCCCTCAGAGAGATTCTAACTGGGTCAGTTTGTCACAATCCCGCATGGAGCATTCCTACTGGGCAGCCACGTGCAGGCTACCTCACGGCCCCTCTTGTGCTCACCCTATACTGCTCGTCCTTGCCTTGGACACTGACCCTGGCCTCAACGCACAAGACATGGCCACTTCATTCAGATAGACCGACACAGAGGAGACGCTTCCTCCATCAGGGAGGTGGCATCTAGAAAGAGGAAGGGCACAGAGTTCGAAACCAGAAAATCTGCTGCTACCCACATATGACCTTGCTGCGGGTCTGTGTACATCCTCCCTCACTGGGGGTGGAGAGGGAAAACAACATAAGAACATCAGTTTTCCATCCCATTGGTTCTCAAAGTCCTCAACTGAGGATTCTGTTAGATCAGAAGTCATCAAATTCCAGCCCGGGGCCCAAATCCAGCCCACTATCTGTTTCTGCACAGCCCGAAGCTAAACATGGTTTTTACATTTTCAAATAGTTGAAAATAATAATAACAATAATATTTTGTAACATGAAAATTACACGAAATTCAAATTTCATTGTCCACACATAAGTTGTATCGAAATACAGCCCTACTCATTTGTCTACATATTGTCTGTGGCTGTTTTCCTGATACAAAGTCAGAATGGAGAAGTGGCCACCAAGACCCTGTGGCCTGCGAAGAACAAATTCCTTATTATCTTTCCCTTTAACAGAAACAGTTTGTAGACTCCTGAGTTAGATCTTCAGAAACAACACACTTATCTGCTGTTCCCTCAGCTCCCCACAAAAAAGCATTCAGTGTGTTCTGATTCAACGCTATGCCCTTAACTTTTATAGGGGTTCATAGGAAACATTCATTTGAATGGAATTTCTGTGTCTTTTGCAATAAATATTTTCTTGAATTTCATGCTAGGAAATAAGTTGAGCTTCAGTTGACCTTATATACATCATTTTATTACCTCAGGGTGGTTGGCATATCATAAACAGCAGACATAATGATTTTAGATTATTTTAGTAATATTAACAGACAAGAATTCTTTATTTTAATGATTATGTACTTACTGATGTGATTACCCTCTATTTGTGGCTAGTAATGGTGGCTTTCCATTTATGAAAATATCAAGTTATCTTTTTAATTTCATTAAATAAAATAATGGCATTGATTTAAGAAAGTGTCAAGTAAGTAACAATTTTGGTAGAGCCACAGGAAAGGCAAAAATGTGACAGTTGTTCAAAAATGACAGAAGTTTGGAAAATATCATATTGGACACTAGGAACAACAGGTTTTCCTTTACCCCATGTTGCTAGGAAGCTAAGGATTAAAGGCATGTGGTTTTAAAGCAGTATCCAGAGTTTGTATAATAATTTATTTCATTGGACGTCTTTGTAGCTGCCTTCATTACAGTGCCGACCACATCAAGTGGTTTCTGTTGGCTCATGTGTCTATCTGCCGAGTGACATGGGAGCTTTGTACCCCAATATCCCTGCATGCTCAGCTCCAGCACATGTTAGGTATACAGAAAGAGTTGTGAAACTGATCAAACAGAGGAATGAAGGGATGCATGAAGAGTAGTGTTTATTTCCTTACTCCTTTTAACAACTAACTGGGAGGGATTCCAGAGTGTGAGCGGGAGAGAAAGTGGGGGACTCAGCAGACTGCAGCCTTGGTAGAGAGATTATTTGTGATATTTCAGATGCCTGTCTTCCTCTGAACTCTCAAAAGAGGGTCAGCCAACTGTGTAGCTAAGAGTGCTTAGTATATCCTAGACATTGTGGCTGCCTGTAGTATCTCGATTAATCTATACCAAGCTCTGTAGAAGTGGTGTTATCATCCCCATTTGGTGATGCAACTCAGGCTTAGAAACTTTTGAACTTCATCGATCAATAAGATTTTCAAAAAAAATCAGGGAGGGCACTCATTTAGGGTTACCAACATTCATTTTTCTGAGTAAGGTCAGTAGAAAAAACTACCATCTATCATCACCACCATTTCATAAAAGAAAGGATATTTCAATATCCTCTGAATAAAGAACAATTCCTTCCATTAAAAAAAAAACTTAGCTTTAAAAGAAGCCATCGTATTGTCCGTAATTTTCTCAATTCCCCAGCAATCAAGGAAAACTTGGACATGAAATAGGCTAGGATGAGTTCAGGGAGCTCCTGAGGTGGGCAGCTGAACTCCAAGTGCTAAGCAAAGCCTCCAGGTGGGGCGGTACCTGCACACACCTGGGCCAGCGCTCAGGACAGAACCTGAGGAGGCCTCTGAATAAGATATTGAAGATGTAAAATGCCTGTATCCATGTAAAGCATCTGCCCGTGCATCCTAGAGAGACAGAATTTCAAAGCTAGAATGTACCTGTGAGATCATCAGGTCCAGCCCCTCACCTTGCTGAGACAAGCTTCAGTCTGAGCTTCAACTGTTTGACAGGACCACAAGGCTGCCAGGATTCTAACTCTAGTATCCTTCTTCCCAACCATACCTTTGCCCCCATCCCTGGCACCTGCCAGAAGACAGAAATCCACACGGAAAGGCTGCTCACACTCTGTCTTTGAGGGTATCTGCCTCCAAGGGTGGGGTGCGGTTGTTTTCTTGTCTCCAAGGACCTTTGGGAGGACACACTTCCTGGGAAAGGACAGTCCCTCTCTCCTTTCCACAAACATGTGTACAATCCCTGAATCTTGACAGTGCTAAGTACCAACATGTTGAGAAGCATAAGCCCCCGCCCTTCCCTGCATGGTGAGAAGAGGAGCCCCTGGGTGAGTTGCCAGCACTGGGCAGGGGCTCACAGGGCTGGACCCTGGGCTGGGAAGAGCTGGTGTGTCTCCTGAGCTCTGCCCCTAAGAGGCACGCTTGCCGGACTCGCCAGGCCAGAACCTGGGGGACTCTTGGGTTGACCTGTTCCGTTTCCTCTCTTTCTACGCCTCCCGGACCCGCTGACATCTAGTTCCCACTTCTTTCCAAACACTACTCCCACAAAGGTCATTAATTACCTTCAAATGGCCAAATACAATGACCTCCTTCTAGTCCTCAGTCCACGGGACCTCTGCCAGCACCTGCCCATGTTACGTTTGTGTTAATATTATATCATCACATGTGTGTCATTACATAAGCTGCTGCAGTAAACTAGTGACATCCCCACCCACGAAAGTGTTCAAGCCAATCCGATCACCTCCCTGCTCTGCCACCTGTCATCCTGACCAGACTCTTGGCCAGTCTTATCCTTCCTACCATTGACAGATTTCTCGACCTCTGCCCCTCTGAGGGCATGAGGCTTCAGACCTTCCCGTTGCCTCCCTGGATGTGACAGTTTCTCTCTCTTTACTGCCACCCACACCAGTCCACGCGGCTAACTTTCTAAACCAAGAGAGGGCAGACTAAGGTCAAACTAAAGTGGGCCAAGTTCAGTCCACCACCTGTTTTTATATTTTTAAATGGTCACATTATACATGGTTATATAAGGACCTATGAATCCTCAATTTCCTCTTAGCACACAAAACCTAAAATATTTACTATGTGGCCCTCTGGAGCAAAAGCTTGCTGACCCTGTGCAAAGCCAGACTGGCCATTGCCCTGCCTCTCCTGGCCCGCGCCAAACTTCAGTGCACACCGCGGTCCCCTGCGGCACTGGGGGAATGCAGGTTTCTGGGCCCCAACAGCTACAGATCCTGATTCAGTGGGTCTGGGTTAGAGCCCGGAGTGTGCACATACCTCAGGGGGTTCTAATACAGGTGGCCTGAGGTCCGCACTTAGTGAAATTCTGCTCTAAGCCCAGAGCCAGCCTGAAGTCCCTGAAACACTACGGGTATGCTCGTCACTTCCTACCTCTGCCCCTCAACCCCTGGTTCTGTCTGCCTGGAAAGCCTTGGAAAATGCCTTTCTCCTAAGCAAAGTCCAAGTCTTCTTCCCAGACCTGCCACCCCTACAGCAGACAAGCATTGTCACCTTCTCCTCTCCTGCTCCATAAAGCACCTTTCCCTCTGCAACCTAGATAATGTGCTTAAGTGTCTGTCTCAGTGGCCAGACTGTGAGCCTTTCCAAGATGACATCACTTCACTGTGCCCTCAGCCCTTGCAGAGAAGGCACCTGATCAATATTTGGTGACTCAATGAATGAACAGATGGACTTGCTCCAAATTGCAGCATGAAGCAGTACAAAGTCAGGACCGAGTCCAAACACTGGAATCCCCTGTTGGGTGACCTCCGTGTGAGCCATCAGCTGCTGGAGCCCCGTGGTTCAGAGCAGGGGCTGGCCTGGGTGTGGACCCAGTTCAGCACTTCGCTGGCTCTGTGACCTTGGGCGGCTAGTACAAACTCTCCAAGCCTCATTACGTCACCTCTAAAATGAGAAAGATGATGCTAATAGCACTTACCTCATAGAGTTGCTCTGAGGTTTAAATGAAATAATGCACAGAAGCTTTTCAGCACATTGGAAGCATTTCACACATGTTAATTATGGTTTTATTCCATCATCTTCCTTTGTCCACACCAGGCATCTGCCCGAGAAGAGCGTGACAGGAAGCTTCGGCCTTTCTCTAGAGAGGGAACAGCAGGGACTGTTCAGACTTGGGTCTCAGGGTCAGCCAACCCCAGCCCTGTGTCACTGGGATCCCACTGGAAATGACCACCCATGGGAAGGCCCAGGACCCTAGGAATATGCAGACCTTGGAGTTCAGCAACTAAAGCTCACGAGTTCCAGTTTCCAACTCAAGAAATCTACCACACAGGCATCTTATTCCCTGGTCACCAGCCAGGAGACAGATGACTTCCAGCAGGCCGGAGGAAGTGGCAAGGGCGGGCGGGCTGCAGGGAGAATGCTGGCAGGAGTGGCAGCAGCAACACTGCGTGTTAATCGAGCCCTCAAAAACAAACACGCTCTCGGGCCGATGCTGTCAACCCAGGGGGAGGGTTTGATGGAGACGCAGCAGGAACCCCAGTGGACCACAGCATGACCCTGCCACACACAGAGAGCAGGGTACCCACATCCTTATATGGTAAATCTGGGACAGGGGCTTCCTAAAGCAGGAAGTCTTCTGGGGATGTGGAGTCAGATTACAGGCCCACCTACAGCCACTGAGGGGACAGGAACACTGTCTCCGAGCCCACAGGACTACAGAATCAGAAAGACAAGTAATGTTTGGTCTAATACACTTTTTTTTAAAGCCATGCCTCAGTTGCACAAACCAAAAAACTAGGAGTTGGCCTTGACACCTCTCTCTCACTTAATCCCCCGACCACGACGCTCCCTCACAGAGCACTGCTATTTTCATCTTCTTAGGATCTCTGCCCTCACCCACCCCCATCCCAGTCTCTCCCACCCTTCACTTTCTTTTTCTTTTTCCACTGCACTTAATACTTTCTAACATACTAGTTTACTTATTTATTATACTAGCTGTCTGTCTCCCTCCTCACTAAAATGTCAGCTCCACAAGGATAGGGACCTTTGTTTATCCTGCTCACTGAGCAATACCTGACATGTAGTAGGTGCTCAGTAAATACGCATGGGCCGATTCTCCATGATCACCATTTCCCCTCCAAATGGTGACATTAGCCTCCTGTCTGGTCCACCACTGCCCACTCTGGTCCATTTCCAATCTGTTTCCAGTAGGGTGTTTTTTCAAAATGCAAACCTGGTCATGTGTCAGCTTTGTGCTGTCCACACCTGCGCTCCCAGAGTTCAGACACATCAGTGGCTTCCCACAGCTCTCAGGGTAAAATCCAGGCCCCCTGCTGTGGCCCATGTTCCCACCCTCCTCCAGCCCCACCAGCCCCACGAGTTTCTACCTTTGCCACAACCACTCCCACCATAGTGCCCAAGCTGTGAAGTGTCCTGTGCTTGGGGTGCTCTTCCCTTCCTTCAGACCCCAGCGCCGCAGCCTTCTCTGCCACGACCTCCACCCTCACTAGGGCAAGTCCTCCCATCACAGGATCTCATGTGCTTTTTGTGATTTGCCCTCCACAGAACTTGTCATGGTTGCATTTTTATACCTGTATGTGGGTTGTTTGGTAACACTTTCTTCCTGACTACATGGTGAGCTCCAGGAGGGCAGGACTGTCTTTATTGCTCACTATTTCACCCCCAGTTCCCAGCAGTGTGCCAGGCATATGACAGCCACTCAATAAACATTTGTCAATTAAATGTATTAAGTGAGGAAATCAGGCCCAAAGAGCAGAAGTGACTTGCTCACAGTGAAACAAACAGCTTAAAGATAACCACGTTGGGCTTAGAACACAGAGTTCAGGACTCTGTTCAGAATTTGTGCCACTGCTCTTTAGCAGGGCAGGGAAAAGGGTCCCCTGGCCAGTAAAGAGCCCTCATTGGCCAGCACAACCAGACAGGGGCTAGAACCTGGGCCTGCCTGAAACCCTTTGTGGAAAACCAACTCCAGACAGTCAAGACAGAAAGTCAATATTTTGGAGAATATTCCACACTAAATTCCCCTCTCTGTGATTATGATTCGTATCTGCATATTGAAGGCTCTGAAAAGTCCCCAGGTCAAAAATAAACCCTATCAGTAATAACTAGAGAATTTTCTTTGCTCCAAGGAAAACATTTCTGCATACGCCCCAGAAGCAGGACTCCGAGAAGGTCAGCTGCAGGCACAACCAGTGGACACTCACTCTTTCTAAGAACATTTTGCAAAGACTGCTCAGTGCTAGACGTGTGCAAGGCACCAGGAAGCAGCAGAGGACCAGACAGGCTCTCACCCTCAGGGAGCTTACATTCTAGGACAGAAGATGCCAAACATGAAACCAATTAAACATGGAAACAGCCAGCCGGCCACTGACTGAAATCCCAGCAAGAGCAATGAAAAGGAGGTGCAGGCTGTGGTTGTCTGGGCTGGGCTCTCTGAGAGGGTGGCCACAGGGCTGACAGCTGCGGCACCGGGCCAGGCTGACCGGAAGGCCAGATCAGACCACCCGAGCTCCTTAGGGATCCCACCCTGCTGCTGTGAACCCGCTGAGACAAACTCGGGTCCCCTCAGGTGTACTTCCACTTGCCTCTCAGCAGCCACCCGAGTAGAGAAACCACAGGCCACCCCAGGTGATGACTCGGGGTGGGTGATGTGGAGACTCATGTTGTACAATTTCAAACACATCGGTCCTGAATGGCAAACCGCACACAGAAAGGACTGTGGCCTTCCCAGGTGCAATCTCAAGAACCAAGCAGGGTGAATGCGTAATATCCCGTTGAGTGTGCTAAAATGTTTCTGGAGAGCAAAGGAATTACTTAAATGGAAAATAATTGTTGAGGAGCCATTATTATTATTATTCAAGATGTGTCCAATGACATTGAGGTGTTCCATTTAATGTGCTGTCATTACTATCATCTTTTAGAGAATATAAAAATAACCATTCATCTCATTACCTGAATGCCCACACCTATTTTCCTCACAATGTCCCATGACCATCCACCTGGAATTCTCCAACCTTGGGCTTTTTCAAGAACGCAGCCCTCTCGCCCTCACGGGGCACCGCCAACGCCCGGGGCCCGGGCAGGCCTGAGGCCCTCGAAACGTCGGGGAAGCTCCCGCGGTGGCTTCAGAGCGCGCTGTGCAAGCGGAGGTGCTCCCTCAGCGAGCAGCGCCTCTCCTTTCCGTGGGACAACGGGGGGGAGATTGGCTGTCCGGGTGCCCCTTGGCCGGCGGGGCGCGGAGCAGCGGCGGCGCCGGAAGGACGCGGAGCAGCGGCGGAAAGCAAGGCTTAGCCTGCCCCCTGCTGGCGAGGCCCTCCGCGCCCTCTCCGGCTGCGCGCCCGGCGCGGGCCGAGACTGGGTTCCGCGCCAACCGAGTGCGTGCGAGGGATTGAATGGCGCCCCGAAAAAGGTGTGTTCCTCCAGTGTGACTTTATTTGGAAAAAGGGTCTTTGCAGATGTAATGAAGTTCAGGACCTTAGGATGAGATCATCCTTGGATTACCCAGATGGGCCCTAAATCCAGTGACAAGTGTCCTCATAAGAGAATGAGACAGGCCACGGTCGCACAGGGCAGGCGACGGTGCAAAGACGGAGTTACACGGTCACCAGCCAAGGGGCGCCAGGGATGCCGGAAGTCAGGACAGCCATGGTGACCTCTCCCTCAGAGCCTCCGGAAAGACCCACTCCTGCCAACATTTTGAGTTTGGTCTCCTAGCATCCAGAACAGAAAGAGAATAAATTTCTGCTGTTTGAAGCCACCAAGTTTGAGATAATGTGTTAGGTCAGCCCTGGAAAACTGATACAGCACCCTTTATATTCCAGGTGGGGCTAAGGCGTAGGCCAGCTGCCAGCTGGGGGATTCCATATACTGGTGTGTGGAGAATCAGAATCACCTGGGCATCTGATGAAACAGAGTCCCGGTTCTGACTTGGGGTCCCCTGGTGGAGGCTCTGGAATCATCCCTATTCAATCACCTGGACCTGTCCCTATTCAGTCCTCCTGCATGCCTGGCCTGGGAGCCACTGCTCTCACCAACTCAGGGGTGACCTTTGTGGTCGTTATTAGTGCATTTCAGAATAGTTCTGCTCTTTACCTTCCAAGTATAGGATGTGATTGTGCTTCCTGCCCCTCTGTAGGCAGGTGGGATCAGATAACTAGTTTTGGCCAATGAGTTGTGAGAGAAAGTTCTTTGTGTCACTCTCAAGCCAGCCTCTCTGTTTCACCCGCACTTTGGCTTTGGAATGTCCTCTTCCATGGGGGAGAAAACACTGCCATCTGGTGGAACTTCAGAGCATTAATTCTCAGGATGCTAGGTTACCTCCTTCCAGCTGTGGCCTTCATAGCTCCAGTTCTCTGAGTCGACACAAGGGCTAGAGTCTGTGTAAGAGACAGACATGGCATTTGTCATGGCCTTACCTTCTAGGAGCTCTTGAAACAGCTGCAGAGACAAGACTTCTTGCACAAAATGATTTGTTTATTGTGCAAAGTCGATCAGAAGAAATGTGTAAGTTGTCACCTTAGTAGTCGTGCGAGCTTGACCTCTCCGATCCTGTGTTGTCTCCTCTATAAACAGAAGATAAAATAGGCTCGCCTCACTGCATCACTAGGATGAAGATGAGAGATTTGTCTTAAAAACTATCAGGTCTTGGGGATGCGACGTTACAGGGAATGGAGAAAGTCATGATTCCAAGAAGGCACCAAGGTTTTGAGCCTGGTTGACAAGAACAGTGAGAGATAAGGTGGACAGCTAATTTGAGGGAACAGATGGCAATTTGAGACTTACCTGAGTCTGAAATGATACCAGGACAGATATGTGGCAATATCCAAAGAAGGTGGAAGGGGCCGATGGCATAAAGAGCCAGGTTTGGAGAGGCAGGACAATACAGTGGTCAGGTGCACAGGTCTGGAGTCCAACAGCTTGCATTTAACCCTCAACTCCACCGTGTCCCAGCTGTGTGAGCTTCAGCAAGCTATTTAACCTCTCAGTGTCTCAGACTGGGCACCCATAAAATGAAAATAGCAGTAGTTGCTGTGAGTATGAAATGAGTTAGTGCAGCACATGGGTGCCAACATACTTCAGTGCTTTCTCTTCACTGGAATATAAGCTCCACGAGGGCAGGAGATTCTGTTGTTTATTTCTATGTCTCCTGGGCCAGGGTGGGCACTCAACAGTGATTGCTTAAATGAGTGAATTAATGAATAAAAGAGTAGACACGGGACTGATGAACAGATGGGCCAACGAAGGGCGAAGCTGAAAGGAAAACCAGAAGACCTAGCCTCGGATGTTGCCCAAAGTCAGGGGCTGAAGGCCACCCTCAAACCTTGCTCTTTTTAGAAGCATGAAATGAAAGTTTTCCCGTGGAAAGGACTAGGTTAGTGGTTCTCAACCCAGAGAGATATTTTTGGATTTTTCAATCAGTGGGGTGGGAAAATTACTACTGACATCTAGTGGGTGGAGGTCAGGGGTGCTGCTAACATCCTACAGTGTGAAGGACAGCAACACAACAGAGAATTTTCTGTCCCCAAATGTCAACAGTGCCGAGACTTAAGAGTCCAAAAGATGATTCTAATCCCAACTGTGTTTCTTACTAGCTCTGTGGCATTATCAGTCAAATCCTTGATCTCTCTAGGTTTGTTTCCTTATCTGTAAAATGGGAATATGAACACCAGCATGGGGCTGCGGTGAAGAACAGAATGATGTGTTCATGGCCCCTGCCGCAGGGTGGGTCCATGTTAAATCCTGCTAGTACTGTTAGTTATTACTGTCATGCAAACATGCAGAACACAAATAAAGCTTTGTCTTCTGGGTGAATTACTGAGGCTGAATCCTGCTACCGAGGTTGATATATGTCACTATGAAGAGACCAAATCCATTCACCATAGCTCCCACTATCCCACACACAAAAACAACTATGCTAATATTGATCTTGCTCCTCTTTCACTGGCCTATGATGTGGGCGGTCCAGAGCTGGGAATGACCCAGGACTTGCCCCCAGAACGTTAAAACAGACTGAGATCCCTCTACTTATAGTCAGTTCATAATCAGCTCATAATTTTGACATCCCCCCACCCACCACGCACCCAGGCCCGACCCGCGCAATGGTCAGCAGGACTGAGTCTCTCCCCAGCCACATGCCACGCAGTCACCGAGAAAGTGCTGAGGAGGATGCAAACTGCTGGGATGACAGTGTTGGGCAAAGTAGTCACCATCTTTCTGGACCTTCATCCTTCCACAAGCAGATATTAAGTGGCCATTAGGCCCCGGGCCCCACCCTATCACATGGATCCCCTTTCCCTATGCACCCCTTAATTGTAACCTAAGCCCATCTACGTGAAGATGCTTGAAGACAGGGGAATTGGTGTGGGAGGCAGCATGCACTGCGATGGGTTTGTCAGTAGAGCAGGTTCTGGAAGAGGCATGACTTGGATATTACAGAAATCGCCAAACACCACTAAAGGCTTATACAAGACCAGCCTTCACAGCAAAGAAAACAAAAATCTGGGTAAAAGCTTGTGAAGGCAGCGTTTACTTAGACATTGCTGTTAATGCATGTGCAGATGGATGGCGTGGCGTGCATGTGCTGTGTGCACTGAGCTTCCGGCTCGCCCGAACGCACCCACATAGCACTCCCTAATGCTGAGGGTTGAGTCACAGCCTTCAGCGTGGTAACTACCCAACACGTGGCCTTTCTGCTCTGGCCTGCTCCAGTCTTGGTGTAGAGATGATTCTGGCCTGACCAAAATGCTGTTTTGTGAGGCCAGAGACCCAAGAAACAGTTCTTTCCTCTGCCCTGAAAGTTTCAAGGAGGTCAGGTGGGGCGGGGCCAGGGGAGGGGCATCAGGAAACAGGAAAAAAGAGAGAAGGGGGAAGAAATGAGAGTAGGTAAGAAATGCACTGCTGAGAAAGATGCGTGCAGCTCAGCCAATGGTCACACTAACATGGTCTGAGCACTTACTTTCTGCCATCATGGTGCCAGACATGTTTGCTACTCAATCCTCCAATGCGCCATGAGTTCTGTTTAAGAATGCCCATTTCACAGAAGCAAATGTGCTCCAAGAATTACGTCCTCAGATCAGCTCCTTCTCAATCTAATCAATAAATATGACCCTACAGTAGAATGTGAAGCGACTTAAAGGGACATCCACTCCACCCAGTATTTGGTGGCGGGGTGGGGGTTCATTTTTTCTTCAATTTGGATGGCTAATTAGTTGTCACAATGACTGGGAATAGGGAATGCCACTGGTATTTAGTGGGGGAAGCCAGGGATGCTGAAACGCCCTGCATTGTAAGGAATAATGAACATTCTAGTTGAGAAACATGGGAACGTTACGACCCTTGGCTCCCCCACCTCTCTAGTGTGGACAATGTCACCTGCATTATCAGGTTACAATCCAGGAGGCATCAGTTCCCACAATGTAGCAGACACTGTAGGGGCCCCAACTGTACAGTTTGGCTGTGCACCATTTCTGAGCAGGTCTCCACCTGTTAGCATCTGTATCTCTCTTTCCCTGAGCTCTCTGGCCATGTAAGGTTGCCATGACCTCCCATGATAAGGCAAACTCAAGGTGTTCTAGGGCCCTCAACCAATAGCTGGTGGGACTTGGCGTACAAATACCCCAGCTGCTTCTTTGGAGGCACATGTTCCGCACTGTTCACAGAGTTCCCCGGTAGGATCAGACTCCAGTTTCCTGCAGTGGTGACCAGCTGCCTTTCCTTCTCTATCAACCTCCCCACTCTCCTTCTGGTGCATTCTGGGATCACCTCCCAATTAAACTATTTGCTCTCAAATTCCTGTCCCATGGTTGCTTCTTGGGAAGCCCAATCTAAGAGCACAGTAAGTAGTGACATGTTAGTCCCCTCTCCTCTGTGCCCCTGTTGGTTTGTACCTTTTTTCAACCTCAAGCTGCCATCCTAAAAGGGTGTGTGTCTTCTCGCACCCATCCTGCTCATTTTCATAACTGTATACTGTGAATTATGTTAGTTCCTCTCTGGCTCCTTAGCAACATTATTGAAAATTGGGCAGGGAGGGTGGCCCGTGAAACCTCACAAATGGAAAGTAATTCTTTCCCAGACCATGTGACCACTACCATTTCTGCTTTGGGACTGACAACCCTGCCCTCAACACACACACACATACCTCACCAGCCAGGGAGAAGAGTGGATCCCGGTGGTACAACAGTGAGAAGGACGTGCGGGTCCCAGGCAGCTGAGAGAGCTGTTCGGGGGGCCTTCTGTCAGGTCCCACATAAGCAACAGGACTGCACTGACCACATGGCCCCTCCTGGACACAGCAGGGCTAGAGGCTGGCTGGGGGCCGTCAGAGGAAGATGAGGGGCCCTGCCCTTGAGAAGGGATCCAAAGGTCTGACTAAGGAGACAACCAAGCAACCATGTGACCCAAAACTCACCAGCTCTTGGTGAGTTCAAAATTGAGTGGCACAGGCTGGTTTAAAGCCACGCTTTTGCCCCTTGAATTTGTGCCTAATGACCTTTCATTCCCACCCCGGAACTGTTCTATGTCTTCTGAGATTATGACCTTTATAGGGAAGTGAAGTCACATCCAAACAGTTCAGAAAATGTCCTGGAGACCTACATATTTGCCACCTCACCTGCAATTCCCTCGTGCTTATAGCAAGGATGTAGGTCCCCAAAGCCACCACTGGGAACCTCCCAGCCCTTGTTGTCTATAGTGTGTTGTGGGACCACTTAGGTCATTGCTGAGGGACAAATCTGGTTATCTCCCATCAGTATGCTTTGCTATTTAACCCATCAGGGGCCCTAGTCTTGCCCTGTCCTTAACCTGCATGTGTCAGTGAGCAAAACATTTCAACTGTCTCAGATTCCACAAGTGCCAAGGTAGGATTCTAATAATAACCACTTCTTAGCATAGTTTTGAAGATTAAGTGAGATAATACACAGAAGGAGCAGACATGAGTTCCTGATGTGTAGTATCCAATTAATAAATATTAGTCAGGAGTAAGAAATAGTTTGAGCAGCTGCAGCCGCAGCAACAGCAGTACAATAGGGTTAGTTAAGTGCTTGGGATCTAATGCTTTCTTGTATCCTCTCTAGTAGCTGGCACAAAATCTGCACATAGCTCAATAGTTGCATGAAGGCCAAGCATGGTGGCTCATGCTTGTAATCCTGGTACTTTGGGAGGCCCAGGCAAGAGGATCGTTTGAGGCCAGGAGTTCGAGGCCAGCATGGACAGCATAACAAGATCCCATCTCTACAAAAAATTTAAAAACATTAGTTGGGCATGGTGGCACATACCTACAGTCCCAGCTACTGAGGACAGGGGGCTGCTGAGACTGAAGGGATTGTTTGTGCTCAGGAATTGGAGGCTACAGTGAGCTATGATGGTGCCACTGCACTCTGGTGACAAAGCGAGACCCTGTCTCCAAAAAACCAAAATAAAAAATAAAATAAATAGTTGCATGAAAGAATGAGTAAACCAAGCCAGACTGAGCATGTTGTTTAAAGCTGTTATTTAGTGAGCCCTTATCAGATCCCAGGTCCTGGACTGAGCACATCATGTTGATTTCCTCATTTTACCTGCTTCGATTCTTCCCCATTTCTATGGTTCCTTCCCCGTGGAGTGAGCTCACTGGCTGAGACACTCCTGGAGCTCCACCTCCTTGTTCCTGATTGGTGAGTTGGGGGAAGCTGGGCATGTGTGGCCCCGCCCCTTCCCACCACCTTCCCTGCCCTCTTGGGGGTCTAGTCCCTTCGCTCTCCATCCCATGAGCTCCACCGGGGCTCTGAAGGTGCAAAGATGCCGGCCGCCAGGTAGGTCTGTCAACGCTGGGGCTCTGTATCAGGGAATCCTCTGGCCTGCAGACATAAGCTGCGTGTTACGACCTGGCCTTTATCAGTAAAAAAGGTAATCTGGGGCCTCCATACGCCGACTCTTGTACGTCATGCAGGAATTGGTTCGGACCCAGGTGAGGAAGGGTGGTACTATTTTTTTACTGCCTATAGGACCTTAACATAATTCCTGTATCAACCCCAAAGGTAAGTACCCTTATCCTTCCTTTCTAGCACAGACGCTTAAATGACTTGCCCAAGCTCACGCAGGTGAGCTAGGATTCAGACTGGGTGTGTTTGACTCCAAAGAATGGCTCAGCCCTGAGCTCCGGCCCTCCCAGGACAGCTGCAGTGCCCACCAAGCACCAGCAGAAGAATGCGTTTTCAGTCGTATAAGAGGGTGAGGAGGACCACTTGGATGTTGTCCCCAGGAGACCTTGACCCAGACCTGCCAGATGCCCTTCCCAATTATTCCTTGACGATCGTCATTTTGGTTGGCTCCGTTCTCTGACTGGGCCTTGCCTGGCGCTTTCCTGCTGTTCTCAGCAGTTTTGCCCATCTTCATGTTTTCTTTTCCTCTCCACTTTTTTCATTATTTAGCAAAAATATTCTTAACCCCAAAGGACAAATTCCAAGACAGTCCTCCCTGAGCATGTTCAAGTCTCTCCCGGTTGGCTCTTTTATTATTTCTTTCATTTATTCCTGGATACTCTCCTGATGACATGGGTTTCAGACTCTATCTTCCAAATGATGTGTGGACACTGCTGTGTGGCGCCATGCTCAGTAAGAGAACGCGCCCTCACCGCTTCCCTGTGACACGTCTCCTTGAATGTATGGGCAAATAGTCTCACAAGCTCCCACGCACTGGGTGTCTACGGAGGCCAGGTGTTTAGAGTCTGGAAGGGTCTCTGCCTCCTCCTCCTTTCCCTCTCCCTCCTCCTTCTTTTTCTACTACTTCTCTCTTAATTAGCAGCCCAGTTTTCTGCACCTGAAATATAATGCCTGGTTGTAAACTCCAGGGATTTGGAACTGAAGGGGACTCTACTTCTCTAATATTATAGATGAGGCACTAAGGCACAGAGAGGTTAAGGATCTTGCCTGAGATCACATAGCAAATGAGTGGCTGAGCTGGATTTTCTTGAGTCTCGGTCCAGTGCTAATCCCAAAATGCCATTTTGTTAAATTAGTCCATTGGGTTTATGGTCTTGACTTAATGACCACATAATTCAGTGAAGCAAGCACATCCTTTCTCCACCTTCTTGAAAGATGACTTTCTCAGAGCTGTTCTGTCCGGGTCTGACCCTATCACCTGTCTTTGCCCTTCACTTACTTTTCTTACCATTGTGCAAAGCTAGTTTCTGCCCCAGGGCCTTGACACTTGCTGTTCCCTGAATGCTGAATGCTCTTCCTAGATCTTCCCATAGCTCTCTCCAGATTGTTCAAGTCTCTGCTCAGGTGTCCCCATCTTACGTAAATTTGTCCCATCTCTCCCATCACTTTCTCTGCCTCCTGCCCTGTTTGCATATTTTAGAGCACTTATTACTTACTGAAATATTGTTTGTGCTTACCCTCTTGTCTTTGCCTGCCTCCAGCATGGAAGTATAGATTCCATGAGGGCAGGGACTTTGCTTTGCTCACCACTGTGTCCTCAGCACCTGGCACTAGGCAGATGATCAATAAAAAATGAATTTGTTTGCCATTAGTATATTATTGATTAATAGTTGTTAGCACCAAAATATACCACCAAGCATAGAGTGACAGGCTACCCAGATGGCTGCCATGAGACCCAGGAGGAAATTAAAAATCCGGGATTCTCAACTTCACAAAACCAAACACTCTGTGCACAGCATATCTGGCTCCTGAGGAAGGAGAGTGGGACCACGTCTCCTCCTCCAAAGTGAGGTCAATGGGCTAAAACACAGGAACCTGGCAGACCTCAGAGGAGCCCAGGCCTGATCAAGGCGCTCTTTCCTGAATCCTACTCTTACCAGACAACTGATTCTCTCTGAGATGAGGTGTCTATTGCCTGGGACCCCTTCCCCCAATAAGGGCCCCATCAGACCACATGGCTGCATTTTTCTCTTACTCACTGTATTAGAAATGTATGTTGCTGGAGGCCACTCCAGCTTCCATTGAGGAGGTAACTGGCACCTTTAGGTATGGAACCCAGTTAACCCAGAAGTCAGGCAAGAAGAAAGATTTGCCTTTAGATTATGGAGTTTGGGATATCAGTGGTGATCATGGGGAGTATTTTCAGGCCCAGTGGTGTCCTTTCTGTGACCTTTAACATCACAAACCATGGGGAGTCACAGAAATCCTTCCCGTGCCTTATGAACCCTTCTGACAGGTGAGGAGGGAGTCCCCACACCAAGGTGTGTTACTTTCCTACACTAGCACTGAGATACTCAGATGGTCCCCCAGGCCTTATCCTGCCATTAGCCCAAACCAGGAAAGCTCTGTCTGCAGAGAGAGTAGAAGCCAGCCAAGTGCTTGGGATGCACTGCCCCTACTCGACAGAGTAACCTGAGAACCCTAAAATGCCCGAGGCAGCCCAAACCTGACCATCCCTCAAAGATGGCTTCAGTGTTCATGCTTTATTATAGTTTGTATATTATTATAATTGTTTTAATGAATGGCTAACATTAATAATACTATATGCTAGGTATTATTCTAAATAAATCATTTATATAAATTAATTTAATTCTCACAATAGACCCCTATGAGAAAAGTACTGTTTTTATATCCATTTTCAGATGCGGAAACTGAGACACAGAATGATTCATTTGCACAAATCATGAAACTAGTAAATGGTAGAAAAGGAATTTTAACATAGGCCATGTTGATGCAGAGCCCCATGCTCTAAGTTTCTAAGGCTGTGAATTTTCCTCTTAGTATAGCTGTAGCTATATCCCTTAGTTTGCAGTTCGTACTGCTTTCTTTCTAATAATTTTCTAAATGTTCTATAACTTCAGCTTTGACTTAATTCTTGACCTAAGAGTTATTTAAAAGAGAATTTTAAATTTTTCAAATAGTTCGAGGTTTTGTTTCTTCATTCTTATGAGTTAGTTTCTCTCATTGCAAGAAAAATAACTCTAGCTGACTTAAGTGAAAAAGAGAAATTCTTATAAAGGTATAAGAGCCTTGTGTACTCATGAGAATGCATGTGAGACTCTTAAAAAGACATAAATCACTGATCAGGCAATCATAAGGAGCCTCCCTCTGATCTCTACTCTCTCCTTTGTATCTATTTAATTATTTTTTTGACAACTAATTTCTTCTGTCTTGAATTCACATGGCAGATCATGATCACTGAGAATTCCCAAATTTGTATAATACGTGTTCAGGCACCTGAAAGAGATTATTCCTCTCTCTGTGCCTCAATTCCAAATTTCCAGGGAAGGAACTCTGGCCCATCTGGGTCAGGTATTCAATCCTAAATCAATCAACCAAGGCCAGGGAGATGAGGTCATATTGTCCTAACCTGTTGCTGGAAATCCAAATGAGTGAGAGAGGGTAAGAGGGAAGGGGGAACAGGGATTAGTTATTGTGATCCAGTCGGACACACAAAAAGGTGTCTATTACCATTTACTTCTTATTATTTATTTCTGGGTTTATTATATTGTGGACAAAAAAATGTCATCTGTTTTATTTCTACCTTTAGGAATTTATAGAGATTTTTTTCAATTATGCTTTTGTTCTCATTTACTTTTATAGAAAAAAAGAAATGTGGTAAAGTCTCCCACTGCTATGGTTTCTGTAAATTTCTTAACATATTTTAATACCATATTGTTTGGCACATGAAGTTTCAAGTATATTGCATTCAGTTTATGAAGTATATTCCTGTTCTCTGAGATGCTTAGGGAAATCATAGACTCTCGGGGTTGAAAGAGACCTTAAAGGTCAGTTAGTTCATTCCTCCTTCAGAAGTTTGACTGCTCTTTCTAACATTCCCCCAAGTGGCCATTAGCCATATCTGAACTCTCCATTCCATTATTAGACTACTCTGACAGCCAAGAAGTTCTTTCTCTATTTGAACTGAGCTTGCCTTTCTGTCACTCTGTCGCTTCTAACCATTGGCGTCTCAGTCCTTACATTGAACATTCTCTCCCATACATTATCCCTTCGCGTTTTTCAGATCAGCTTCTAGAAGCACAAAACCAGAGCCCTTCCTTCTGGACACCTTTTCTGATAGCTTGAATATACTAACAACACCACGAACTCTGAAATGCCAGTTGGGAAAGAAATACTTTAATCCTGAAAGTCTTCTTGGTTCTGCCGCTCACTTTATGAGGGATCCTCGAAAAAGTTAGGTTATGGTTTTTTGCCTCAGTTTCCCTCAACTTCATCAGAGGTTCTAAAAACAAGTTTGCAATTAACAATTCTGATGGGGCAGAGGAAAAGAGAGGGAGAGAAATGTGAGGTTTATGTGTAGGAGGTTGCCTTCAGCGCCCTGATGGGGCAGGCTCTGGGCTGGGAAACAGCCATTTGCAGAGAACACTGGCCAGCAGTGGAGAATTGCTTGTCTCTTATCAGTGAAGCTTTTGGAGGCAAAAGTAGATGTCACAGGAAGGACTGCCGCTGCCCAAGCTGCAATTATTGGGGTGGACATTCGTTTTGTTTGTATGTGCCTGTTTCCCCCAACTAAGGTGTAAACTCCATATATCAGGGATTTTTCTTCCTCTACTTTGTTTACTTTTGCATCCTCAGTGCCTAGAAGAGGGCCTGGCATATAGTAGTAGGCCCTCAATGAATATTGGTTCAATGAATAAATGAATTCATGCAGCTCAGCTTTCTTAATTATCACCCTCTCCCCTTAGTCAACAAGTCATCTGGTTTTCTCCTCCCTTTGATGCAAGATGGATAACCCAATTCAGCCACCCATCCCTCCTGGATTCTTATTTTAGCCATCCGATCAGAATTTGTCAGTGACTTCACAGACAGAGGGCACTATTTATAGAGAAAGAATGGAAGTATAGAGTTAGAGAATATTTGAGCTTCCTTGGTTTTACCCTCAAAAATGTGTTCCAGGATGATTTCACCCCCAAGATGAGGAGGCAAGAAATGTCCCCTCTCTCCTGTGATGGCTTTCCTTGCATTCCAGTAAGTCCTGGATTGTCCCTCCCATCCATCTGGAAACTGTTTTCTGACCCACCTTCACAGGGACACACAATCCAGACTCAGAGCCAGCCAGGTGTATGGGAAGTCCTTGGGCAGGGTACCCCACTCAGCACTGCAAGGCCAAGTTGTGGATATCACAGGACTCAGCTCTGAGAAATTTAAAATTTTTCTATTGGATCAGTGGATCTTCATCCTTGGGGGGTCACTAATGCTTTTGAAAGTCTCATAAAGCTACACATCCCCTGATAAAAATTTACAGTGTACACAGAAAACAAAAACTTGCAACCAATTTCAGGGGGTTCACGACCTCCCTGAAGCTTACCCATGAATTCCCTAGAGCTTCCCTGTGCAAGATGGTAACCACAAGCCACATATAGCTACTGAGCCCTTGACACACGGCTAGTCCAGATTGAGATTTACCATAAGTGTAAAATGCACTCTGGATTTCAAAGACTTTATATATACAAAAAAAATGTAAAAATATCTCAGTAATTTTATCTGATTACAAGTTGAAATGATAATATTTGGATATGTCGAATTAAATGAAATACATTATTAAAATTAATTTCACTTGTTTCATAAGTCTTAGGACACCCTAGATCCCCAAATTATAAATATTTGCTTTAGATCCCATGCCACCCTGTTCCCCACCGGCCCATTTCCAGATGTAGTGAGAGTGGCCGTGCTAGGCAGGGCTCCCCAATGCCACACTCTTCTTCCTTCCTTCCCTGGCAAAATCCCCCAGCCTCCCTTGAGGTGCCTTCCCAAGGGAGAAGGACCCCAAGTCAGGCACTAGGAAGATGTGGCAGTGTCTTAGCAAAGACAGAGTGCCGAGCCCTAGCCAGCCCACCAGCCTCAGATGGAAATCCTTAGGCCCAGGTCCTGGGGTCCACAGCCCTTCAGGACTGGGGCCCAGCTGTTCACATAAAGAGCACTTCCCTGAAAATACACCACCACAGCCCCCTGCCTGTATTCTAGCTCTGGGCATTGCCAGCTTAGAGAAGCCAAAGATAACACCTAGTCCCTCATCTTACCCCTGCCCAAAGGTAGAGACACTGAGGTCCAGATGGGTCAAGTGACCTGTCCAGCCACATAGCTGGTTAGTGATATCACCTGGCCTAGCTCAGAGCCTGCCTTAGTAAACACATGCAGCATAAATGATCCAGGGAAAGAAGCCAGATCTCTTGCTGAAGTCCAGTGCTCCTCTTAAAACCCCCCACGGATGTACTTTCATCCTTCTCCAGAAAATGAGGAATTCATTTACCCTGTTGATAACCACAAGGCGAAGGATGCGGAATAAAAACATAGGAAGCAGAACAGAATTCCAAAAGAGAGCTTTGACTTGAGAGTGACCATTAGCTCTGATCATCCCGCTCTCTGCTGTGGGAGATCGTGGGGTCTCTGCAAGCCTGAGGCATTCTGGTTTCTGGAGACCCTCTCCCACTGCTTATTAAACATATTCTAACACTCCCAAATTCCACATTAAATCAAATTTATACTTACCTACTCAACAGTTGAAATGCAATTAGCTAGTTAACATAATGTTATGATTTACAGGCATTTAATTAAAACATGATTAACATTCATATTTGTTTTTCTTTTTTTGTTGGGTCTTAGAAGCATTTTCATAGGACCTTGCAAAATTCTGATCCTAGAGACAGGGAAGAGAGTTAGCTGGCACTTCAGTGCAGCTGAACTTGTTGTTTCTCTCTGGTACCCATTCTAACTGGTCAGGGTCTGTGCCCACCAGGTAAGTCTTTTGACTGTAACGTTACCCCTACCCAAAGGGTAAAATGGCCCTGTCTACCATGAGCTTACTTTGTCATCTTGGCCTTAAGCAGTGGCCTTAATTATAGCCCCCATTTGATCTTTTGCAGAAGGAAAGAACAAATCATAGAGGGTCCTGAATAGTAACAACAACAGATTCCAGAAATCCGAGGTCCACCTGGGTCCTGTGCTCACTGTATGGGGAACAGGATCCCACAGCCATTGACCACACCAGTGTCGACACTGCTCACTAAAAGTGATAATCAATAGACACAGAGAGAGCACTTCAGAGTCTGCAATTTCACACACAAACTTTTGCTAATAGGAGATGGAGAACATGATTTTGCAATTGCTGTCACCCACCTCCTCCACCACCCAGAAACTGGAGTCCTAGTGTGAATATCTGGGACCCTCCTTACCTGCTGGGAAGATTATGTAACCTTTCCCTTAGGCCAGTGCATACATCTGGTTCATCTGGCACGTGGGGCTGTAGAGGGGAAGTGTGCCCCAAGAGGACAAAGCCATGGAAGACCCCATTCCCATCAGAATGTCACACTGCTGGTGCATACAGCTGGTACTATAAAGCCCCCACAGTGTAAGGAAAGGAATGTGGGCTTTGAACGTTGGCTCTGTCACTTGCTAACCGTGAGACATGGGGAAAGTTACTAGATCTCTGTTCTTCTATCTTCCTATCTCTGAAGTGGGGAGACTCCTCCTACAAAGGATTGTTGTAAGGATTGAGGAGGATATTTGTAAAGCACCAGTCCTACAGTAACCAGACAAATTAATTGCATTATTGTTCCATGTCTCATGCTCCTTTGAACACTTCTAGTCCATCAAAAGAGTAGAGGTACACAGGTAAGAGATTAAGAACCTGGAGTCAGAGTGTGGGGTCCTGGATTTGAATCCATGCCCTGCCATCTGTTATCTGTGTGACTTTGGGCCAGTTACTTAATCTCTCTGAGCCTCTTGATCTGCAAAAGGGAAATGAAAATATTATGTACCTGCAACAGTGGATGGGAGGATTAAATAAACATGATGTTTGAAATAGTGCCAGGCACATAGGAAACCCTCATTAGCTACTGGTTATTGTTATTTTTATGGTAGTAGATGTTCAGTAAATACTAATTAAATGTAAATTGATCCACAAGTGTCTTGGGGAAAAGATGGAGGCATATTTATTAGAGGTAGACATCCCCCTCTCTAAGAAATATCCCAGAGTATTTTTATTACTTCAAAATCCACACTTTTCCTAGTAGAAAACTCACAAGAGAATGGAGGCGGGAACCCTGCCTGGATTGTCCTCACCTGGGCACTTTTTATGTGATTTACTGACTTTTAGTTCTCATCTTCATGTCCCTAAAAGGAACTTACAAAGTGAGATGTTATCTAATATCCATTTTTCGGAAAAGGAAATGGCATCAAAGCAAGAAACATTCCTCTTTTTCTTTCACAATTTTTCTCATTAAACTCCTAACTCCACTCTGTAAAAAAGGAATCCCCCCAGAAGATCACAACAGGAAAAGCAAGGAAGGGCCCTGATGGAGAGTGACCTGCTAAGGATTTGCAGCCCGATAAGCAAGATCGGTGCTCAAACCAAGGCACCATGACCTAGCACTCCACTGCTCCAAGTGTGGCCCACAGGCCAGCAGCATTGGCATCACCTAAGAGCTTGTTAGAAATGCAAAATCTCAGGCCGCGTCTTAGGCCTAGTGAATCAGAATCTGCACTTAAAAAGATCCCCAAATGATTTATTTACACATTCAAGTTTTGAGAATCACTGTTCTAGGGGATACAGCGGTGGCTTTCAAGTCTGGAGAACTGAGTTTTTATCTTGGCTCAGCCACTTGCTAGCTGCATCACCTTGGAAAATTTACTTATCATTTCTGAGCCTCCATATCTTCATATAAACAACTAAGGACAATTATAATACCCTCCTCCAATCTGTTATGAGGATTATTAGAGCCTGGACGGTAAAGCATGAATTTGGAGCACATATGTGGAAGTGTTTTGTAATGCATCAGGTACTAGATAAATATTAATATAAGATTTCATTCTTTCTGCGGTGTGCAATTTTTTCAGCTCCTGTGGTCTATGAGCCAAGAGGACTCCATCCTATGCCCCTTCTGACTTAAGGCAGGAGAGGCTACCCCAATGTGAGCCCACTCACAATGAAATGGTGACAGCTGCTCCTGTTTGGGCAGGGTTCTCATCACTGTTTCTCAAGGCTCCCACGTAGACAAAGACCAGGCAATTTCAATATTTAGGGAGGCTAAGCTCTCCTCAAAATTCCTGGGAGACCTGCCAGAGTAACACTCATTAGGCCATAAGAGGAACTTCCTGAGACAGTGTAAAAAACATGGGCTTTGGACATGCATATCTGGCTTTAAATCTTGGCTCTGCCGCTCCCTAGCTGTGACCTTGAACAAGTCAGCTCAGTTTTCTGAGCCTCGGTTTCTTCATCTGTACAATAAAGATAAAAACTCAGACTTTGCCAGACTTTTGTGACAATGTAGTAAGATGATGTGTGTGAAGCATTTAATACGGCACCTGGCACACAGGTGCTCAATAAATGATGCTAGTATCTGTGGTTACTGTTGTAGTTAAGAAGAATTATTGCAATGTCCATTACAGATGTCTGGATTCCCAGTTACCATGTCCTAGAAAAATATTTTGAGCCTGGAATAGCTTAGGAGAAATATTTAGTCATTGACTCACATACTAAAGCATTTTTTAAACTCCAGCTGTATGCAGGGAAGGCTTGTGTAGTAGAAACAGCATAGACTGCTGTCTGAAGAGCTGAGTTTTAATCGCCTGAGTTCCTCAGTGCTCTAGGATTCTAGAATGTGTCGAGTTTCAGTGTAGGTGGCAGAGAAGAGAACCCCAGAGCAGGATCAACCTTGGATGTCACCAAGTCATGGAGGATTGTACCCTTGCTGAGTGAACAAGCCAGAATGGGAGGAAAATAAAGGAAAGAAGAGGGCACAGCAGAGGGCCCCACTTCACAGGAAGTCAGAGACAACCAGCCTCTAGGACAGAGCCCGTAACAGAGTCCCTCATCCCAGCTCAGAGTAATGTTTGATTCATATTCTTTGGAACTGCCAGAAGTTGAGATAATGACTTATAGCAGTAATTCTCAAACCTTAGTGTATATCAAGAGTCACACGGACAGCTTGTTAAATATATAGATTACTTACTGGGTTCTAGCCCCAGGATCAAATTCAGTAGGTCTGGGAATCTGCATATTTAACAAGTGTTTCTGACTCAGGTGGAAGAAAATCTGCCATAGGGACTGAAATCCAGTTCTCCTAACTGCAAATCCTGGCTTTTTTTCTATCACATGCAAGACTCCCAGATGGGTGGATGGATGGATGGACAAATGAATGACAGTTTCCCTCACATTAAGTCCACAAGGCTGCAAGTAGGAAATAGAGTCTGGGGCCCTGACTTTGTTTGTCTCTACGGTCCCATTGCCACAGTTCCTGGGAAGGAGCTGAGCTGCCCAGCTGATTCTGGGACGTTGATCAAAGCCAGCTTAGCATGGCAGAGACAGCGTGAGCTGTGGAGCCAGAGGACATGAGTTCATGTCTAAGCACTGGTACTCCCTCATTGCGTGACCACACGGAATTCATGACTTCATTAAACTTTGATTTTCTCATTTGTAAAAAGAAGACAAAAGTGTCCCGCCTACAAGGTTGTTAACTACTGGAGTATGATAAATGCTAGCTGATTTCTTCAGCTAAGGACACATCCCCGGTCCCACTCCATTTTCTCTCCTGATCTGAAACCCTAAAGAAGAATGTGATAACCCCTCACATTTACGCACGCATTGCTCTCAGGTGTGTGGTCCCATTTGTGTCTCTTGTGAGGTGAGCGGGGGCTGTGATTCCTGATTGACAGGGAGTTGAGGCCATTGGCATGCAGAGAAGTAGGGGTTACTCGTCCAAAGTCACCCTGCCCGCAGCGAGGGAGCTACAGAACTCAACTTCACCTTTGGTTCTGAGTCCAGTGGTCTTTCAACTGCCCTCTGCTGCCTCCTTCTGAAGAGGCGATCTCACATTAAACCCTAAAATCACCTTTGACAACGTGGTAGTGGGAAGGAATCACAGTTCAAATTAAATTGGTCCTTAATATTTGAAACTAAAGTACTGTAACTGGAAACATTTGAATTTTCAACTCCTGCATGTCTCTATCTTGCTGTTGAAGACAGGTCGGACCAAGGGCATTCCTGGGAACTCGTTCCTTTTGGAATCTCCTCTTCAGCCTGTTTCAGGGACTCCTTACACCTCTGGCCTTCAGAGGGCATTTGTGTCCTGGTTTCTGATAGAGGAGGTTCTGCGAGGGGACAGAGTCTATTTATTCTAACTTGCTCTATAGTCTCTAATGTACTGTCACACAAGTGACTTGCTGTGCGATGCTAGAAAGGGAACAATAAAATGCACGATTAAGAGTGTAGCTAATGCCTCCCAGGGAATCAGGCTCTCTGGAGGTCACATTTCCCGTGAATTCATTGCCCATGGACAGTTTCCGTGTGGCCTTCAGAGGGGCTCAGCTGTGGGATGCCTGCTTTGCCCTTTTTTCACTTCTCCATGTGGCACTGGGGGCTAGGTGGGACGTGGGGAGGGGGAATAGAGAAGTTAGCCAGGATTTGCTCCGCCTGGTGACCCTCCAGGGTGAAAATGAACTCACCTCGCCGTTCCTGTGGGATTTGTCTCTCCTTACCTTTGGGTCCAACCTTGCTTTGAGAAGCCTGTCCAACTCTGGTTCCTGTGACGACTTGGAACAACCTAGAACAAATAGATCCCACTATGCTATTATTTTCTGATTTTTAAAGTAAGTCCAAGTCTCCCTGGTTTTCTCCTTTTTGGGAGAGACTGAAGAATTAGGGTCTTTCTGAGACTCTTTTAGCAAAGACAATTGAGACCACACAGTCTCAGAATCAGGGCAATCAGACCCCCATATTGGTAACAGATGGAGGTGGCAGAAATGCAGGTGTATTAGTCAATGTTGTCCAGAGAAATAGATCAATAGGAGAGATAGATAGATTAGATAGATAATAATAGATAGATTATAAGGCATTGGCTCATGTGATTATGGGGGCTACAAGTTCAAAATGCTGTCAAATGGGAGAATTTTTTCTCATTTGTGGGAGGGCCACCTTTTTGTTCTGTTCAGGCCTTCAACTGATTGGATGAGGCCCATCCACACTGGGGAGGGCAATCTGCTTTATTCAGTCTGTAGATTCAAATGTTAATCTCATCCAAAAACACCCTCACAGACACACAGAATAATGTTTGACCAATTATCTGGGCACCCCATGGCCCAGTCAAGTTAACACATTAAATCAACTATCTTAGTGGGAAAAAGTTAGGAAAAGAACCAACATGCACTTAACACAATCAAGTGCCATATTTTATGTGACTGTCTCCAGTGGTCACACAGCCAGGTGTGGTAGATCGCTAGTCCAGCTGACTCTAGTTTTTCCACCGTGTCTGGGCTTGGATGATCCTAAATGTGGCTCTCCCAGGAGGTCCATCAGGTGAGATAAAATCCATTGGCAGCAAATACACTGGGCACCGCTTGCGACAGGAGTGTGTGACACAGCCCTGCTGGGACGGTAGCAGTGACATCAGACCTCACTCGAGAAACTGCATCCAAGTTCCTCCCCAGTTGTCCTGGTTGCTCACACTCTGGGGGAGCTTACACGCAGAATCCCATGGCAAGAGCACACAGGGGAGGAGCAGATACTGAGCAACTGGTGAAGCAGAAAAGTTGGTTTCTAGCTTCTTTGCTGTCTCAAGCCTAGGAGGCTCATGCTCTCTCCTGCCCACTTGTGCCCTGTCACCATGCCTGCCCTGTTCCTCAGGCCCCTAGGAGACCAAGTGCCACATGGTTCATCTAACAAACTCACCCAAGTTGCTGGAGCTCTGCAAGAAAGCCAGGGAAGCAGCACCAAGTGAGGTCTTCTGGGGCAAGATCAGCACCTGGCACGCGACCCCAATGATTCCCACCCTGGGAACTCCAAGCCAAGGGGAATGGGACCATCCCACAGGGATAAGGGGCCATTTGGTATCCTTCAGATCACATCCTGGCAGCACTGGGAACCACACTTCAGGCTCCTGTGACTCCAACCTGTTGGCTTTTGCTTTACTGTCTCTTGCCCTGACACAGGCTTCTCCCAGGTTTGAACGGAGAGGTGGAATCTCTGCTCCCTCCATGCAGCCAAGGACAACTGTATGAGTGGTCCTGGAACAACGGCCTCCAAGATTTTGCTGCTTCTTTGGAGCCTCCCCCTCTATCTCACCTCCAGCCCTTTCTACTACCATGATATCTAGCTGGGGGTGGGGGCAGGTAAAAAGAGAGATCTTTTCAGGAGCTCTTCTGGCCCCAATCCTTGAATGCTGGCCAGAAAGCAGGACTCATCCCTGAAGAGGGCTGACATTGAGTAGAGCCGAGGCCAGCACATGTGTGCATCTTAGGGCAGGAAGAGTTCCAGCAGAGCAGCTGCTCGGGCCTGAGCTGGAGAAGTGGTCAGAAGGAAGGGGAAGGCCTTCAGAATGGCGGTACTATCCCCACGGACAGCACAAGTACCCCTTGCTTTAAGAGAGAGATCGATTAGGGGCTGTCTTATGAATAATAAAATAAATCTATACTTGATTAAAAAAAGAGAGTGACCAGAGGGTTCTCTGAGTAGTGATCATCCTCCCTCTTTCCAAACCCCCACCCACTTAGAGCACATTCCAGTTTAGCAACAGAGTTTTCGGGACCGTGCCTATGGCATCAGTGGAGTTGTACCCATACTCCTGGGGCTCCCAGGAACCCAAGGACGCCAAGAAGACTTCAGGGCAAGCCAGCTGGGTGGATTTCAAGAAACGGGCTCTACAAAACTAACCCAGAAGGCACTTTCCGGAAATGACAACAGAAATGATACAAATTGTGACAAATCAGACCAGCCACTGTAAGGCAGGGGACAGCACATTATTCCTTCCTTTATGTATTTAAATTTTGAGCATCTCAACCTAGGATGGGCTAGAGCGGACAGTGGTGTGAAGCAAATGGACAAACAGCTCAGAGCCAAGGGTAGAAAGTCCAGAGAAAGGAGCTGAAGGAGAAACAACCGGGGAGAAAGGAAAGAGCAGGGGACTCCGTGGGGCTTGCTGCACCAGAGCTGAACTTGCAGCTTTGACAAAGCTGACTTTAAGCCGACCTTCAGCAGCGCTTCTTAGCAATGTACACTGGGCAATCGCTGGTAAATCTTTATTAATTTTAATTGGCGGCACCCATTTATAAGAACCATTAAAAAGGATAAATTGAGCCCATCCGGCGTAATGTCTTTTGTTAATTAGTTTGTCAGCACTGTTTTAATATCCCCTAATGACTTCATATTTCAGACCTGACATTAAAGGAGACGCTGTGAGAAAGGAAATGGTCTTATCACAGTGTACTGTACCGTTTTTCTTTTTTGAACAAAAAGTGTCCTTCCAAATGCTGACCAAGGTTAGATGTCATTTAATTCTCAAAGGTAGGTGCATGAGGACTCTGAGGCCCCAAATTCAGTATCCAAGTCCTGCTACCCCATGATTTCTTAACTTTCCTCTTTCTTCCAGCCATCTCAAGCATTCCCAAAATACTCATTCATTTCTTCTTTCCTTCCTTCCTTCATTTATTCAACAAACATTTATTGAGCCCTTCAGAATCGGGGAGATAGGATGGGATGAAATCAGGCAAGATGGTCTAGAAAAAAGACCTAAAAGCTTTGAATTTTTCATTCCACTAAAGGGCTTTTTTTTTTTTTTTTTTTTTCCAAATTCAAGGCCAGTGTTTTTGTTTTGGCAGGAAACAAACTACGGAAGGAAGAGAAAGAAAGACAAATAGATAACCTGGGCCTGAACTCCTGGTTCTGAAGTTTTGCTCTAAAATCAGATGAAAACCAAAACTGACACCAAGGCAGTCTCCCACGGAAGGAGCACAAGTCTTGGGATTTGGATCTTAGGGTCACTGCTTTACCAACCCCACCATGGGCCTCAAAGGAGGGGCACAAAATGATGCACTGGGATGCTGGACGCGTTTAGAACTATTTGCACACTTGTAAAATCTAAACCAAAAAAAAGGAAATCAAACTTTGCTGGTGTGCAAAGAAGAGTCTTGCGCTGCTGCTCTGCCTTGATGTCTGTCCCAGGGCCACTGAGACTTGGGGAAGGAGCGGGAAGGCGTCCTGAAGAGGGAGCAGGGTTAGCTGCAGCTTCCTAGCTGTTTGCACATTGGCCCGTGGCAGTTATCTTCGCCTGGGTAAGTGAACTTATAGACAGTGTTATCTAGCTTTACCTGAATTACCCTCACAAAAAGGACAATTAGAAATTGTAGCCTAAACCGCAAGTTGACATGAAAAATGACAGAGCTGAAACTTCTCCCACTCCTCCTACAAGCTCTTTGTCAACTCTATGATGAGGTAAAAATAATGTTGATCTAATTACATCTGACAAGCAATTGGCCAAAAAAAGTGTAAAAAATTATCAAGAAGATTCTTTGAAATGTGGATTTACATCAACTATTATTCACAGTAAACTTTGCTCTAAGCATATTCTAATGTACTAATGATCATGGTACTATTAAATCTTTACGGATAAATAGATAGAAATGGAGGTACACGCATGCTCAAAAAATGTCTTACTGATACTGTATGCAACTGTAAAAGTATGTCTGGAGACCTCTCAAGTTTGGGGCTTTTGACAAGTACATAACTTTCTGGATCCTCAGTTTTCTCATCTGTAAAACAGGAACAATTCTCATCTGTAAAATGGGATCCTACTTTGTAGGGTTGTTCTAATGACTAAAGATAAAGCATTCTAAGTGGCTGATATTTGATGTAGACACATCACAGATGGAGCTATCATCAGCATCACAGCCATCATCACCACCACCATCCTCCTCCTCATCATCATCATCTTCATCATCACACCCAGAAGCAATAGTTTATGATCCTTTCAACAGTGTGCAGCAATTATCGAATCACTGAGGATTAAATAAAAAAAAACTCAAGTCCCCTTAAAAGAGGCAATGTGAGTTTCTTTCAGGGCTTGAAGCTCTCTGGATGCACTTTCTCAGAAGAACTTTCTCCTCCCTCCTGCATTTTACAGATGCTGTAGAGCAGGGTCTCACCAACTCCAACAGGCAGATAATGCATATGGATGAAGAGAGCCCTAGGGATTGGGAAGAGCTTCAGGGTGACAGCCTGTTAAAAGGGGTGGCTGCTTCTCAGCACCATGCAATAGTTGCCTTATAGGAAGGTGGGTACAGTGAGGCCATATGTCTCAGTCTATTTAGTGTTGCTACAAAGGAATACCTGAGGTTGAACAATTTATAAAGAAAAGGTGTATTTGGCTCTTGATTCTGCTGGCTGGAATTGGGCATCTGGTGAAAGCCTCAGGTTGCTTCCACAAGTGGCAGAAGGTGAAGGGGAGCTGGTGTGTGCAGAGATCACATGGAGAGAGGAAGCAAAAGAGAGAGGCTCTCTTAACAACCAGGCTCTCTTAACAACCAGCTCTCATGGGAACTAATAGAGTGAGAAGTCACTCACCTCCCCCAAGGTAATTAATCTGTTCATGAGGGATCTGTGGCCCCAACTCAAATGCCTCCCATTGGGTCCCACCTCCAGCACTGGGGATCAAATTTCAACATGAGATTTGAAGGGGAAAGACATTCAAATTATAGAACCATATAACCCACTTTTCAAAAAAAACCCAGAAATGTAGGTATCTTGCATTTATCTGTCACAGTGTCTAATATAGCACCTTGAAGCTACATTTCTTGGATTCCTTCAGGCTTTTCTGCTGTAAGGGATCCTCTGTTGAAAATATCAATGGTAAAGAACCCAAACTCTGTAAAATAAGTTAAAGAGGTTTATTCAGAGCCAAGTATGTGTCACCATGGCCCAGAGAGCCATGCCCAAGAAGCCTTGAACAAGTGGCCTCACCATGGTTGGGTTATAGTTGGGTTTTATACATTTCAGGGAGACAGGAATTATATGTAAAGTCATAACTCAATACATGGAAGGCATACATTGGTTTGGCCTGAAAAGGCAGGACATTCAGAAACAGGGTATTACAGGTGGGTTTAAAGATTCCTTGATTTGTAATTGGTTAAAGCTTTGTCTAAAGGCTTGGAATGTTTTAAGTTAAGATAAGGAAGTCTGTTAATCAGAGACAAGTCACCAGACATGTACTCAGACACATGTGATCTGTTAAGTAAATTGATGACCTGCAGGTATGGCTTAAGCTTTGTTTTGCATCGCCTTAGGCCTGTTAATGAGTTACAAAGGATATCTCCAAGCAGGGAAGGAGGCACGATGAGGCATGTCTGACCTCTTTTCTCATGGTCAACAACTCAGGCTTAGGGCATTTCTGGGGTCCCCTTGGCCAAGAGGACGTCCCTTCAGTTGGCTGGGAGGCTTAAGATTTTAATTTAGTTCCCCAAAAGCAAATGTCCAGGACGGAGGAGTACATTTGGTCTCAACTAACATCTAAGAAGAGATTTACACATCAGCCTTCTGAGAGTGAAATGAGAGACAAGAGAGGTGGGGTGGGGACCATGGGTGGAGTAGAGGGGAGGATGGGGCTGAAAGACAAAGTTCGGGGAATCCCAAGATTCTGCTTAATATTATGTATATCCCAGCTCTGCTGCGACTGACCCTTGGTCTAGAAGAAGGGATTATTTGCTTTTGAATATCCTCTCCTTTTCCTCCCTACACCTCTCTTCCTCACCCCTCCAATCTCCCCTCCCCAGTGCCCACGTGCTCA
This sequence comes from Avahi laniger, assembly GCA_963575035.1. Classification (NCBI taxonomy): domain Eukaryota; kingdom Metazoa; phylum Chordata; class Mammalia; order Primates; family Indriidae; genus Avahi; species Avahi laniger. The sequence continues at coordinate 55,161 of CAUYSK010101294.1, forward strand.
GGCGCACACACACACACTCATACACCTACACCCCAAAACTCCGAATTAAAAAAAGATTAGGATGAAAACAAGAGTTGAAAAACCACTAAACTCCAATATAGGAGAAATCTGAAAGGAAAATAAGTTGTGTATACGTATGTGCATGAGGATGTGTGCGGTTATCACCCTTCAGCAACAACTAATCCCCTTATTGCCCTAAAATAAACCTTTATTAGCACATACTAAGAACCAGACCATGTGCTAAGTGCCAAGGATATTAAGACGAATAAGAAAAGTCATCCTCATCTTTAAGGAGCTCACCATTTAGGTGGCAACACCAACAAGTACATAGTAATAGAAGTTTGCTACAGGTTTTAAAAGAGGTGAATCTGTGGGAATATATATAAGAGGGGAACTCATCTCTGTCTTTGGGGAAGTTGGCTTGGGGAAAGCTTCTTAAGAGGAGTGTCCCATAAACTAAATATTCTTAAACCTTTCATTGTGTAGTGTGTCATACAGAAAATAATATAAATGTTGCACATGTACCATTTAAAAATAATAAACAAACACCTGTGAACCCACCACCCAGCCTAAGAAACATAACAGCTTCCGTATCTTTGAGGTTCCTCTGAGTGTCTGAGTGTCCTTTTCTGACCTCAGACTTATGATTTATTAATCATTCTTTTGTTTTTACTTATAATTTTTCTACTTATATATGTATCACTAAACTACATATTTTTTGGTTTGCCTGGTTTTGAATTTTTTGAAATGGAATAATATTATTACTCAGAGACATGATTCTTTTACTTGACCTTATGTTTTTCAAAAATGATCTAGGCCGGGTGCGGTGGCTCACGCCTGTAATCCTAGCACTCTGGGAGGTCGAGGCGGGCAGATTGTTTGAGCTCAGGAGTTCGAGACCAGCCTGAGCAAGAGCGAGACCCCATCTCTACCAAAAATAGAAAGAAATTAATTGGACAGCTAAAAATATATAGAAAAAATTAGCCGGGCATGGTGGCGCATGTCTGTAATCCCAGCTACTCAGGAGGCTGAGGCAGAAGGATCGCTTGAGCCCAGGAGTCTGAGGTTGCTGTGAGCTAGGCTGACGCTACGGCACTCACTCTAGCCAGGGCAACAAAGTGAGACTCTGTCTCAAAAAAAAAAATTAAAAAAATGATCTATATTCATAGACATAGCTACAGTTCATTAGTTTTTAATTACATACAGTTTTCTGTTGTATGAACATGCCCTAATTTATTGATCTAGTTCATCATTGATAACTATTTAGTTCTTTCCAATTTT
>CAUYSK010101295.1:0-39080 GCA_963575035.1 Avahi laniger
AGAATCTCAAAACTTGAATACATGTTTGAAACAATTTAATCAGACAAATATAAGGAAAACAGAATAGAAAAGAATGAACAAAGCTTTCAAGAATCCTGAGACTACATAAAGCAACCAAACTTATGAATTATCAGTATTCCCAAGGGTAAGAGACATCAAAAAGTTTAGAAAACCTATTTAAGGAAATAATCAATGAGAAATTCCCAGTACTAGCAAGAGAATTAGACAGGAAGATACAGGTGGCCCAATGATCCCAAGACAAATATACTGCAAAAAGGACTTCACCATGGCATATAATAATCAAAATGACTAAAGTCAAAATGAAAAAGAGAATTTTAAAATTACCAAGACAGTACACTTATAACTTTGATTCAAACTGTACAAAAACAAATTGTTTAACCCAAATGTGTATACTCCCATAATATTCTGAAATTTTTTTAAAAAAGAGAATATACTCTGACTAGAGGTGCTGGGATAGTGAGCTTAAACAAGCAGAAACCTGATTTTTTTCTAAGAAAACTTTCTAACAATCTCTATTTGGGATATGTGTCTGTTCTGAGGAAGCAGTAAATCTCTATAGGTCACATATTCTATATGTGATGATTTCATATTCATTTCTCTTTCATTAGCCCAAGATGAAAAGCCACAGAGTAGATTGCAAGCAAATAATAAACATACACCAAATTCAAAATAAAATAAAATTACCAAGAGAAAAGTATCTAGCCATCTATAAAGGAAACCCCATCAGACAAATAACAGACTTCTCAGTAGAAACTTTACAGGCCAGAAGAGAATGGGATGGCATTTTTCAAAGAGCCAAAAGAAAAAAACTGTCAGCCAAGAATTTTTTATCCTGCCAGAATAAGCTTTATAAATGAAGGAGAAATAAAGTCTTTCCCAGACAAGCAAACACTGAGAGATTCATCACCACTAGATCAGCACTACAGGAAATACTCAAAAGTGTCTTAAACATGGAAATGAAAACATACAAAAACATAAAACTCAAAGGTCTAATAAAACAATCACATAAAAGAAGAAAGGAAAAGAATTAAATGGCAACATGACAGAAGTTCAGCAAATCACAAAGACTAAAAGATAGGGAACAAGAAGGAAACGAAGAATTTATAAAACAACAAGAAATCAATTAGCAATATGATAAGAACAAAGTCTCAAATATCAATATTAACCTTGAATGTAAATGGATTAAATGCTCCACTTAAAGGATATAGATTGGCAGAATGGGTAAGAAAGCGTGATACAACTGTATGGTGCTTACAAGAAACTTACCCATAAAGACAGATATAGACTGCAAATAAAGGGGCAGAAAAAGATACTCCACACAAACAGAAACCAAAAGTTAGCAGGAGTAGCCATACTTATATCAGATAAAACAGACTTTAAATCAAAAACTGTAAAAAAAAAAAAGCCACAGAAGTTCATTATGCAATTATAAGAGTATCAATTCAGTAAGGGGATATAATGATCCTAAATATATGTGCATCCAACATCAGAGCACCCATATTCACAAAACAAATATTACTAGACCTAAAGAAAAAGAAAGCTAGCAACACAATTATAGTGGGAGACTTCAACACTTCATTCACAGCGCTAAACAGATTGCTGAGACAGAAAATCAACAAGGAAATATTGGACTTTAGACCAATTGGATTTAACAGACATTTACAGGACATTCCACCCAACAAATTGGAATATACATCCTTTTTATCAACACCTGGAACATTCTCCAAGATAGACCACATTTTAGGTCCCAAACAAGTCTTAACAAATTTAAAAAAAATCAAAATCATACCAGGTATCTTCTCAGACCACAGTGTAATAAACCTAGAAATCAATATAAAGAGGAACTTCAGAAATTGTACAAATACCTGGAAATTAAACAACATGCTCCAGAATGATCACTGGGTAAATGAAAAAATAAAGACAAAAATTTTTTGAAATGAATTCAAATAAAAACACAACATACCGAAATCTGTGGGATACAGAAAAAGCAGTGCTAAGAGGAAATTTTATAGCATGAAATGCTTACATAAAAAAATAGATCACAAATTAGCAACCTAACATTGCACCTCAAGAAAAGAAAGAACAAACCAAACCCAAAATTAGCAGAAGAGAAGAAATAACAAAGATCAAAGCAGAACTAAATGAAATAGAGATGAAAAAAATATAAAGGATCAATGAAATGAAAAAAGGATTCTTTAAAAAGATAATCAAAATTGATTAACCACTAGCTAGACTGACCTAGAAGAGAGAAAATCCAAATAAACACAATCAGAGATGAAAAAGGAGACATTATAACTGACACTACAGAAATAAAAAATGTCATCAGTCACTTTTATGAATAACCATACACTCACAAACTAGAAAACCTAGAGGAAATGAATCAATTTGTGAAAATATGCAACCTCCTGAAATTGAACAAGGAAGAAATAAATCTCCTGAATAGAGATCATTAATGAGTAGTGAGATTGAATCAGTCATAAAAAAAAAATCCCAACAAAAAAAATCTCAGGACAAGGTAGATTCATAGCCAAATACTACCAGATATACAAAGAACTACTGCCAATCCTACTGAAACTATTCCAAAAGATTGAGAAGGAGGGAATTGTCTCTAACTCATTGTACAAAACCAGTATTGCCATGATACCAAAGCTACCAAAGGATGCAACGAAAAAAGAAAACTGCAGACAGTATAAGGAGCTAAATTTATCCCATACCCAGGGTCGCATCACAGACCTTAGAAAACCTGAAAAGAACATCATTGCTTTCAACGATGTTTTCTGTGTAGTAATTATTGCTTGTTTCCTGTGTGATAGTTCCTGTCTATATCTGGTTGGATTGGATTCAATAATTTATTACCAGATAAAATGGAAAACAAAGTATCAGTAGCTTAAAGAAGGTTGAAAATCTTCTTCCTCATGTAAAAGAAATCTGGAGGTAAGGCACTCAGGGACTGGTACAGGTGCCCATGTTTTCACCAGAAAACTGGGCTCACAGGGTCCACTCTGCCAGCCTCAGAATGTGGTTTCTGTTCTTAAGGACACTCTTGGGATGAGATCACAGCTAAAATTTCAGTCAAGACACACATATTCCAGATCAACATCAGAAGAAAGCTTCATAGGATCAAAGGGACCTCCCTTTCTTTTACAGAGTCTTCTTGGATGTCCTACAAATGAGCATTTCTGATTATATCTCATGGTTAGGATTTACTCAAATGGCCACTTCTACCTGCAAGTGGGATATAGAAGTTCGCTAAGCTGGATTTTGTTCTAAAGGTGAAGGAGAGCATGGATGGCCGAGGTTGGTAACTAGCAATAGGAAAAAAATGTACTTTAAACAATAACTTCTGTATAACTCATCTTTTAGGAGTCCCTTATGTGGGGGACATATATCTTTTATGCATTACAAAGATTTATTAGGGAACCAGTTAAGGAGGATAATGTATAAATAGGCATTTTATGCCTTGTAATTAGGTCTTGGCATTTTTTTTTTTTTATTGCTGTGGAAGACTGGAAAAGAAAGGGAGATCTTCTTTATTTTTATAACACAAGAAGTTGTCCAACCTTTGGGTCTTAATGGTTCAAGTGGAAGTTAATGGCATTTGTGTTAAATTTTTAAAATTTTAGATATCTGAAAAGCAGGGGGAAAAACACTATGCTCAATATTAAGACCATTTATAACAGAAAGAGAAACTGTGATGATGCCAATTAACACCCGCATACAGAAATTTTTTTTTATATTACTAGGATAACTTCAGATCCCTGGATTCCTCTAATTCTCTAAGAAGGGTGGAAGACACCTAAAATAATAACTAAGTAAATTTAGCTGCCAGCCTCCAGAGTTGGGGATGTGGTGCAGATACCTTGGATTTAGAAAAGAAAGTAACAGTTTTTTTACACCTGAGTTTGAGAAGTAATTTCTTACTGCACATGTTTCAGAAGTATTTTTCTCAAGCTGTTGTTGGTCTTTGAATTTTATTTTTGGTGCCTTTTGACATAAGAGATTATTATTTTGTAATTTGTTTTTGATGAGATTTTCTGTGTACTCATGTATATGGTATGTGCTTCAGTTTATGTGTGTGCAGTCAAGTCTTTCAATAATTTTCTTTATGTCTGTGCTCTTGTCTTTTTAAATAAGGATATCCTTTATTGACTGTGAAACTATGGAAAATAAATTTTACTATATTTTTATTCAATATCTTTAATGTTTTCAAAATATTACTTTGATATTTAGTCCATCATAAATTGAGGAGTATGTGAGTTGTGTGTGTGTGTGTGTGTGTGTGTGTGGTATGAATGTTGGGATCTATGTTATTTTTTTCTTAATACAGAGCTCACTGTTTCACCAGATTTATTTTCCTTTTCTAATACAAAATCTATGAGATAGCCCATCCTAATATATTCCATGTTTCTATTTTTATGTTATTCCTGATCTCTGAGGAAGACCAACTTATGAAATAGAAAAAAACCCATGGCCATATTTCAGTCTATACCTTCTAAACTTACACTAACAGTCCAAGAAAAAATAGTAAATATCTATCTAACTCAATAAGGCATGAGTAAAAATAATTTTTTTAAAAAACCTGCAATCAACTGTGAAGAGATTTTTGTGAGCCCAGAGCTGACTTGACTCCATCTTTGCAAAAAACAATGTCAAAGTTGCTTGACAGTTGTAAACTGAAGGTTGATTTTCAATTATTGAGAAACTTTTGTTTTGTATATATCTATTCTATGTGTCTCTTTAAGTTTAGAAATTCAAATTTTTACAGTCGACTTTGGGGAGTAAATGTCTTACAAAAGACATGATACACCAGTGAACCAGTTGATTTTCTATTTCTCCACAAGAGTAATATTTTTCCGGATTTTCCCATCCTAATACCATTCTTGGTTTCGTCATGGGTATAAAAGACTGAGGAATAAATATTGCCTCATAATGTTGTGAAAAGCATAAATTTGTACTTGACTAAAATCTAAATTTTTCTACTAAATTTAACTAAGATACCCTGGGACTTACTCATGAAGCTTAGCCTAATTCTAAGGACTATAGTTTTATAATCTACCTTTTCTCAACCACCCACATTAAGGAATTGACTGATGAAAAATGATAGTTCACTGACATAAAAATGTGAGAGTCTGGAAAATCAATACAATATTTAAGAACACACCCAATCCATATCTTAAAACTTCACTTCTTCAATGACATTTTGTTGTTAGTTTGTGTGAATCTGTAAAATTGACAGCTTTAAAAATAAGAATAAAAAATTAACCAGAAATATATCATTCAGAAATAACACTTCATTAAGATTTTCTTTTATTTTTTCTGTTTTCCCCCATGTAATCTATATTTCTGTTAATCCGGATCATGCTGTAGATACAGTGTTTTGATTTTCCCCCATTCATTTGCAGTGTGTTTGGCTACCTTTATATTTGGTCTCCATTCCTTTTTGTGTAGTAGAGAACAGACCTTCTGTCAGCAATTGGGATTCTGCTGGGTTTTAATTGTGTAGTTTTGCCTTTACTTTTCAAGGAAGAATATGCATTTCAGGCTGACCAATCAGAGGACCCCACATCCCAGAATTTATTCATATGAGAGATGCACAGCCAATCAGAAGAATTATTTTCCACATTGGGTGAAGGTGGGAGGGGAAGGCACTTTCTCCCATTGTGACCCTACATACAAGGCTACAAAAGTGACCATGATTGACTCTGTCATTACATGGAGAGATTCTACATGAGAATGAAGTTAGCTTACAAAGGAGAGCAGAGCAGGAGAGAGTGAACAAGAATCTAGTGAAGAATTTGATTTTTTTCTCCTACTGTACCTCTTGGACTTCCATCTTCTGTGAGTATATGTAGTACCTCTTATGTTTAAGGTAATTTGTTTGGGATTTCTCATTGTCAAACAATCCTACTACTATAATATCACAGCACAAAATATTCCATATCTCTAAAATTTCATTGATTAATACATTTGCAAATTCTGGAAAAAGCCCATTCTAAGACTCCATAATTTCACAAATATAGATTACTGTCTTAATAAATACTAGTTCTTATTAAAATGGCTATTGCTATTAACATATCAGAATCAATTACATCTTTCCCATATTATTAGATATATACATTTTCAATCTTTGTCTTTCTTAGATAAACCTTGCTGTGCATCTTACCACATAAATTATTGCACTCCCTCTCATTATTTCCTCAGCTTAGAATTCTAGGTATTAAAATGCTCTGTAAAAAAGCATCTGGCTTTGAAAACCTTTCAAATATCTGCCATCGTTTTCTGTCAAAAGGATTATAACAATTTCTTTCTGATCAGAAATGCATGATTGGCCACCTTATTATACTCTCATCAGCACTGAATTTTCAAGGTATTATATATGTTCTAAATATTTTATTATAAATATAAAGCATGTCCTGTGCATGTCCTCAGTCCTGTAGCCCTGCTGCTGTATGAACAAAGAAAGGGCAGGGCCATAGGACCCTGAACCCTGCTGTTCATGTATGTGCTGTCCAAGCCCGAGATGTTACAGAGGCTCCCCATTCTCATTATGGGAATGTGTGCTGAGATCAGTCTTCTGAAAAGACTCCCTGGAGGACACTGATGAGAGTGTGAAATCAGGGATGGGAAGAACGAATTATGAACATGGTTTCACATCAGAATGCCCACTCTCACATCACCATGTCAGACAATTTTTTTCTTTTTTGTTCTATTCTCCGCACTCCTATGCTGAACTTTCCATTGTCTCCACTTCCTGTTGTGTCCCCCAACATCCAGCTTTCTTTATCTCTACAATTCTCTAGACTTTACTACTCACAAGATTGAAATCCAAACCTAAAATCAGCCACAGCTCTCCACCTCCATCTCTGTCACATACAGACCAGGAACTCTGGGTTACAACTGTTAGAGAATCACTCAAGTTAGAGGACATGCTAACAACAACAACAGCAAAACAGTGCCTTTATTCTCCGGTTGTTTGGGTGATGACTATAGTGTATATAAAGTCCTTAGCATAGTACATGCCATATAACTGCTCATTTTGTTATCTATGCTATCATTATTTTTATTTTAGGTTGACCCCAACAATGTATTTATGAGCTGACAAAATTTGTTCTTCTCTTTTCCTAACTCCAGGATCCTGCCCTCTCACTGAAGGGCAATATCCCCAGTATTAGGATCTCCCCAGCCCAGCCCTTGAAACATTTGTTCTCTAAAGGACAGACAGCATAAGGACTGAATACGGTAAGCAGACCACAGACAAAGGCAGGCCTAGAAGGCTGCTCTCCAGGCTTCTTAGACCTTAGACCTAAGGTATTTGCCTTTCTCTAAGAGGAAAGCCCCTTCTGAAATTAATGAGAAACACTCAGATTTGCAACAGGAACAGAAAATGATAAATAAGCCCAAGAGTCCTCTATGAAAGAGGAGACTGTGCCCTGAATTCCTTAGACATGTTACTACTGTTCATTAGCCTGTAAGGAAAGTTTTTAAAAAATTATGTATCATAATTTACCATGCAGCATAATATCATTAATATGTACCAAATTGATATTTTCATTTTCTTTTTAAAATGATTTTTAATGTATGTCATCTGCTTAGCATTACACATTGGTATAGCAAAGACACTTGCTCATAACTTTTTAAAGTATTGGGGAAATACTAGTGCAGCCTACTGCAGGTGAAGAGACACGGAGACACACAGAGAAGTCATGTAATGACAGTGAAGTCTCTGATGATGAGGTTGCCATAGTTGCAGATAGGCACACAGTAAGGAAAGAGTTTAAGGGATACAAAAATTTGATCATAGCAGAAACCATGAAGTCTATCTAAGAAAAGAAAAAATGAATGAGAAAAGCAGAAATAAGTGATGCACCTTAATGGGAGAACTATGCCCAAAGGTAAGACTAGGCATGGTTGTGAAATGCACTAAGCAGTATCAGGCAATGAGGCAAGGGTAAAAGCAAATACGCAAAGAAGCTTAGCATCTTGTTTACTTGGGTGCTACATACCTCGCTTGACCTCTCCTCCAAGGGCATCTATGAGCAAGAAGAGAAAGAAAGTCATATGCTGAAGAATTTTCCTCAGCAAAGAAGGATGTTAAGGAGGGGAGGGTGGATCACTTAGGGCTCTTTTCAGTGCAAGTTACGAAGGGACAAGATCTATCTGTTCCAGGTGGAAGGAACACGTGTGCATCCTCTCTGCCTCCCCCCCCTCTCCCCACAGCTGTCTAGATCTCCTGTCTCCTTCCCTCCGCCTTCATCTCTCCTTTCATCATTCTTGTGTCCCTCCCTCTCTCCTTTTCCCTGTTCCCTCCTCTTCCTCTCTCTTCCTTCCTCCCTCCCTCTCTCCCTCTCTTTTGCTCTTTCTCTCCCACACACACACTTTCTCTCCTGTCCTCCTCTCCTTGTCTTCTTCTTTCTTTCACATTTCATTCCCTTATTTACAGTCTTCAGGACCAATATACACCTGGTAAGGTCATTTTTTAGTCAATATTTCAGAGTTATTTAAACAGAGTCTGAATTGTCACTTACCGTTACTTTAAAGTCTTACAGCTCAGAACAGGAACAGCAATGGGCCCTGCCCAGGACACAGAAGCTAACATACTACCACAAAAGAACATATCTCATCACTTTTGTTCTCCACAGAGAAAGGATGAGAACTCTGGCCACCATGCACCTACTGCTTCTGCTGCTACTGCTGCTGCAGCCACTGCAGCTTCGTGGGGGAGCCCGTCAGTTCGCTTCATATGGTAACATAAGTGAAGAATTTTTAGAATATTTGGAGGAAGTTCATGGTACAGGGCCTACGAGACCACCCACCAAAAAGAAAATCGTACAGATGTTCATGGCTGAACCTGGAAGACCTTTAACGGACAAGGATTATTGCACTGATGAAATGAAGTTTAAAAATGTTCATTATAGGTTCGAGTGTGTGACAGAACATTATTTCATTGATGTGTCATATGAGGAGATGAAAATGATGTGTAGCAACCCACTAGTGACATGTAAGAATGGAATTGAAAAATGTAGGAAAAGCAATCAAATAATACATGGAGTGTATTGTAAATTCATGCAAGGAGACAGAATGCCAGACTGTGAATATGAATCTTTTTACAGGAAAGGATATGCTTTTATCACTTGTCGATGGAAAAATGAAACCCAAGAATTTATTCCTGATGGTGTAAACGATATAGTCCCACCTGACTAATAGATAAACATCATCCACCAGAAATGTGTCTTTCTTCCACTGTCATAGCAGAGTATTCTCTAAGAGGTTAGGGTGGGAGGATATAATTCTGGTAAATTTTGATTCTGCTCATTTTAATCATTCACCTCCCTCTCTTTTCCCCCCCAACACCACTCAAAGGCAACATGGGCTGAGTTCACAGATTGCTCTCTGAGATGTGGTTTCACACAGGTCACATAATTCAGCATGTCTTGAATGTGTTGTGGGTATAAATGCCTGCAATGAAAAGATGGCCAGCACCAAGAGGAACAGGAAATGGTTGCCTGAAGTGTGCTCCAAAGACACATTCATGTGATTCTCTAGTTTGGCAGAAAGAATAAAGTGCTTCATTCTAGTGTAGTGGCTCTGGTATGGTTATGTGTGGTTTCTAGATTTGGAAATTTCTTCCTTGTGACATAATCTGGCACAAAAAGAACTCAAATCCCATTGAGACATTTGCACAATCTATCTTCCCAACACTGTATTTGTAGGTATTTCACTTGTCTTGTCCTTTCCATACGACACAACACGTGGGGCCATGAAAGAGTAGATCCAGATGGGGGACATCTCAGGATAAAAGTCATTAAATATTTAGGGAAGCAAACTCCCCAAAGTACTTTTCAATTGTCTGATGTTATTTGTGTGAATTCTCACATCTTGTCTTTAGCTTAGACATCAGTGTTCACAAAACTATAAACAATTTCTCACTTTCTGACATAGTCACAATTATCCACAATTTTTTTCCTCCCTTTCCAGTAAAAGTAGCTGGATCTGAGAATACACCATGTCAGAAAAAGGCTAGAGAATCATATGATAAAAAATTTATCTGTCCAGTTTAAGTAAAAATTTATCTCCTTTTTTTCAAACTTCTTAACATCTTTGTATTATTATTGCTTAAAACTTTCTGAAAATGGGATAAGGAGCAGTGATGGGGATGGTAGACAGAGTGTCCACTGTTCTTGGCACATTTCACCCCCATCTGATCTGTTAGTCTCCTCCCATTCCTCATTCCTGTCTTTACAATCAGAGATAAGCTTCTAATTTATCAATTGATTGATATAAATGAATGCCTAGGAGCAAGAGCTGCTATTTTCCTTCACTGACCAAGGAGAGGGACACTGGAAAATCATTCTTCCAGAAACCTATCTTGACTTGGAGGTACATAGATTTTAATTATAATATCTGAGTGAATGAGGATCCCATTAAGCTTTTGTGAATCTCCATGACACCCTCTAAAACCCAATTTTCTATACATGAGCTGAAGAAATTCTGCACATGGGCTATCCTGGGTATGTATAAACCATTTCATCTGGGCATGTTCTATCACCAATCTTGGGATTATACAACACACAATATATTTATGAGTATGGTAAAGTACAATTTAAAAAAATGAAAACAACCATAATGTATCTCTTCTATCCAAAATAGCCAATCTGATCTAAATATCTTTTAGAAATAGAACCATAGAAATAAAACAAAGATTATTTACACAGATTTCTCCTGGTGTCTAATATGGCATAAAAAATTTAGAAACTGGCCTCAACCAACTAGATTCCTTAAGAGAGGGCTTGCTGTGGTTTGAATATGTCCCCTCCAAAATTCAGATGTTCCCAAAGTGATAATATTAAGAGGTGAGGCCTTTAAAAAGCAATTCTGTTGTGAGGTCTACTGACTTGTGAGTGAGATGAAGGCCCTCATAAAAGACGCTTCATGCAGCATTCAGCCAGATTGTTCTGGTCTTCTGCCAATGTGAGGACTCGGCAAGACAACCCTCACCAGATGACAGCACCTTCATCTTGAACTTCCCAGACTCCAGAACTGTGAGAAATAAATTTCTGTTCTTTATAAATTACCCATTTTGTTGTAGCAGCCCGAAACAGACTAAGGCAGGGCCAGAACCATAATTTTTAGCTTCACTGAATAAGATATCATAATAGTCACTGTCTAACTTCCATTGGTACTTCTTCTTCAATAATACTGGCTTTCATAATTAAGGTGAATGTTATCCATAACCCTGACTTACATCACAAGTTATTCTTTATGCAAGAGTCCTTTGGAATGATGCAACATTTAATTTTAAATCCTAGAGAGAACAGACTTCACAAGAATCAGAAAGAAAATAGACACATTATTTTGTTTCCTAGACAAATTAAATCCAATCAGCATTCTCTCAAGGAAATTCCCAATGTGCATAATTTTATTGAATAAGCAAAGAGAAGAAGAATCTAGCCCAATAAGCAGAGAGCATGACTGCTTCTAGTCTCTTTCTAGCCAAACATTCTCAAATGAGATTAGGGCTAGAATGGAACCAGAGCTAGTAACTAACTCTGTGCTGCTCCTTGTTGAAGAAAATTGATGATGCCAAACCTATTTATTTCTGTCTGCATGAAGTATAACTGGCTGGGCCACAAGATAAGGCTGTGTATTCAGTCAAATATTTTGTCTAAAGCAACAGAAAATGATACTGGACCTCTCATCCAAAAGGGAATTTATTGGAAAGTTAGTTTCAGACTCACAGCAAGGCAGGAGGCAGAGGACCAAGCTTATGAACGGTACAGAATAAAGAAGCAGGAACCAGGGCCAGGCATGGTGGCTGACTCCTCTAATCCCAGTGCTTTGGGAGGCCAAGACTAGAGGCTCACTCGAGCCCAGGAGTTTGAGGCTGAAGTGAGCTATGATTACACCAATGTAATCATACTCCAGCCTAGGCAACAGAGCAAGACCCTTTCTTTAAAGAAAAAAAGAAAGCAGGGGCCGGGCGTGGTGGCTCACGCCTGTAATCCTAGCTCTCTGGGAGGCCGAGGCGGGCGGATTGCTTGAGCTCAGGAGTTTGAAACCAGCCTGAGCAAGAGCAAGACCCTGTCTCTACTAAAAATAGAAAGAAATTATCTAGACAACTAAAAATACATAGAAAAAATTAGCCAGGCATGGTGGTGCATGTCTGTAGTCCCAGTTACTTGGGAGGCTGAGGCAGAAGGATTGCTTGAGCCCAGGAGTTTGAGGTTGCTGTGAGCTAGGCTGATGCCATGGCACTCTAGCCCGGACAACACAGTGAGACTCTGTCTCAAAAAAAAAAAAAAAAAAAAAGCAGGAACCAAAACCCACAGTAATTGTTTCATATTAGATCAGCCTGGTACAAATACTACTGCCATTGATGCTGCCCTTGTAATGATGAATTCTTCCAACAGTTTCTCCAGTCCTTGATTCACTCACTCAAGACACAGGGACCCTGAATAGTGTCTGTTTGTCCAATCATAGACCACAATTTTTCCCTCAGTCCAGAGGAAACTGGGAAGAGTCTGCTTCTAGCGGTATCCAAAACACTTGCCACAAACACCTCTTAACACAAAGAGACATGTTAATTCCTTGAAAGAAAATTGGGTATATTTCAGAAGAGGAAAAGATGCTGACCAGCTCAAAAAATGACAAATGTCTCTTTTAGGCTATAAGTTAAAATTTTCAGGAATTATCTGCTTTGAATATTTGAGTACACACCAGTGATATGGAGAAGGGGAATGGGCAGAAAATGACATTCTGGAAAATGATATAAAGATTTTATCAAGTGATTAATAATTAACATTAATAACAACACAGTATCCATCAATAATAAGTTTGCTATATGTCAAGCACTTTCTTAGTGACATCCATGCATTAACTCCTTGAATTCCCAAAACAACCCTCACCTGATTCATCTGCAATAATAATGTGCATGGCACTGGCCATTGGATTACATATGCTTCTTTGGGTTATCGAGCTAAAAATTGTGTTTCTCTCTTCATCACTAGAAGAGACATAAAGTAAGCTTATAATCATTGATTCAGTTTGCAGATTCTATCATCACTTTTAAAAGCATAGATATTTGGTTTGCCCTGCCCTAGGTCCACATCGTTACACTGTATGTATGGTATTTTAAAATACATTCACAAATTCTTTTTCCCCCAGCTTTATTAAGATGTAATTGACAAAATTGTATATATTTACAGTGTACAGTGTGATGTTTTGATATATGTATACCTTGTTAAATGATTATCACAATCAAGTTAACATATCTATCAGCTCACACAGTTATTTTTTGTGTGTAGTAAGAATATTTAAGATTTCTCTACTCTCTTAGCAATTTTCCTGTACAATATATTATTATTAAGTATAGTCACCATGCTATATAATAGATATCTCCAGGAGTTATTCATACTAACTGAAACTTTGTATCTTTGGACCAGCGTCTTCCCATTCCCCTGCTCCCCTAACTCCAGCCCCTGGCAACCACCATTCTACTCTCTACTTCTATGAGTTCAACTATTTTAAATTCCATATATAAGTATTTGCCTTTCTGTGCCTGGCTCATTGCAATTAGAATAATGTCCTCAAGGTTGTCACAGATGACAGGATTTTCTTCTTTTATAATATAAGGCTGAACAGTATTTCACTGGGTATATATGCCAAATTTTAAATATTAATATATTCATCCATTGATGGACATTTGTTTCTGTATCTTAGCTATTGTGAAAAATGCTGCAATGAACATGAAAATGCAGATGTCTCTTTACATACTGGATATATCCTCTGGATATATACTCAGACCTAGGATTACTGGATCATCTGATAGTTCTGTTTTTTTTTTCTTTTTCTTTTCTTTTTTTTTTTTGACAGAGTCTGGCTCTGTTGCCCAGGCTATAGTGCCATGGTGTCAGCCTAGCTCACAGCAACCTCAAACTCCTGGGCTCAAGCAATCCTTCTGCCACAGCCTCCCAAGTAGCTGGGACTACAGGCATGTGCCACCATGTCCGGCTAATATTTTCTATATATTTTTAGTTGTCCGGCTAATTTCTTTCTATTTTTTAGTATAAGTGGGGTCTCGCTCTTGCTCAGGCTGATTTCAAACTCCTGACCTCAAGCAATCCTCCCGCCTCAGCCTCCCAGAGTGCTGGGATTACAGGCGTGAGCCACTGCACCCGGCCGATAGTTCTATTTTTAATTTTTGAGGAACCATCATAGAGGCTGTACTAATTTACATTCCTGCCAACAGTATACGAGGCTTCCCTTTTCTCCACATCCTTACCATAACATGTTATCTTTTGTCTTTTTGTTAATAGCCATTCTAGCAGGTATGAGGTGATGGCTCATTGTGGTTTTAGTTTGCTTATCCTGATGATTAGTGAGGTTGATCATTTTTTCATATACCTGTTGACCATTTGTATATTTTCTTTGGTGAAATCTCTGTTCAGGTCTGTTGCTCATTTTTTAATCTGGTTATTTGTTTTCTCACTATTGAGTTCAGTTCTTTGTGTTTGGGATAATAACTGCTTATCAGATTTTGGTGTACAAGTATTTTCTCCCATTCAGTAGGTTCTCTTCACTCTGTTGTTTCATTTGCTGCAATGCATAGCTTTTTAGTTTGATGCAATCCCATTTGTCTTTACTTGCTTTTGTGACTTGTACATTGGGGTGATATCTGAAAAATCATTGTCCAGATAAATATCAAGGAGACTTTTCCCTGTTTTCCTCTAGTGGTTGTACAGTTTCAGGTCTGACATATAAATCTTTAATCTATTTGATGATGATTTTTTTTATAAGGTGTGAGATAAGGGTCCAGTTTTATTCTTCTTCATGTGGATATCCAGTTTTCCCAACAACATTTATTGAAGAGACCATCCTTTCCTTATTGTGTATTCTTGGCACCTTTGTTGAAGATCCATTGACTACACATGTGTAGGTTTATTTCTGGGCCCTCTGTTCTGTTCCATATGTGTATTTTTAGGCTAGTACCATGCTTTTTTGATTACCATAGATTTGAGGTATATTTTTAAATAAGGTAGTGTGGTGCCTCCAGCTTTGTTCTTTTTTTTCAAGATTGCTTTTGCTATTTGGGGTCTTTTGTGTTTCCATATTGATTTTAGAATTGTTTCTTCTATTTCTGTTTTTTAGAAATGTCACTGAAATGAAATTTGATGGGGATTGCATTGAATCTGTAGATCATGCTGGGCAGTATGGACATTTTAACAATATTAATTCTTCCAGTCCATAAAGATGGGATATCTTTCCATTAATTTGTGTCATCTTCAATATTTTTCATCAAAGTTATAGAGTTTTTTGTGTACAACTCTTTCACCTCCTTTGTTAAATTTATTCTTAAGTATTTTTTTGGTAAAAATTCTAAATGGGATTGTTTTACTGATTTTTTTTTGGATAGTTCATTGTTATAGAAACACTACTGACATTTGTGTGTTAATTTTGTATCCTGAAACATTACTAAATTTGTTTATTAGTTATAAAAGTTTTTTGGTAGTGTCTTCAGGGTTTTCTGTGTATAGGATAATGTCATCTGTAGAAAGAGATGATTTAACTTTTTTCTTTCCAATTTGGATGTCTTTTCTTTCTTTTACTTGCCTAGTTGCTCTGGCTAGGATTTCCAGTGCTTTTTGAGTAGGAGTGGTGAGAATGGGCACCCTTGTCTTGTTTCTGATCTTAGAGAAAAAGTTTTCAACTTTTCACCAATGAGTATGGTGTTAGCTGTGAGCTTGTAATAGATGGTCTTCATTATACTGAGTTACATTAATTCTATACCTAATTTCTTGAGAATTTTTACCATTAATGGATGTTGAATTTTATCAAATCCTTTTTCTGCATCTATTGAGATAATCATGTGATTTTTATTCCTCATTCTTTTAGTGTGATGTACCCCATTTATTGATTTGCATATGTTGAAACATTCTTGCATCCCAGGGATAAATCCAATTTGATTATGCTGTGTGATACTTTTAGTGTGCTATTGAATTTGGTTTGCTAATATTTTGTTGAGAATTTTTGCATCTATGTTCATCAGGGATATTGATTTATAATTTTCTTTTCCTGTAGCGTCCTTGTCTGGCTTTGGTATCAGGATAATGTTGGACTCTACAATTTTTTGGAAGAGTTTGAGAAAGGTTGTTGTTAATTCTTTAAATATTTGCTAGAATTCACTAGCAAAGCAATGAGGTACTAGGCTTTTCTTTCATGAGAGACTTTTTATTACTGATTCAATCTCCTTACTCATTATTGAACTATCCAGATTTTCTATTTCTTTGTGATTCAGTCTTGGCAGTTGTATTTTTCTAGGAATTTATCCATTTCTCATAGGTTATAAAATTTGTTGGTATTTAATTGTTCATAGTCTCTTATGATCTCTGTATTTTTGTAGTATCAGCTATAACGCCCCTCCTTTCATTTATAATTTTATTTGAGTCTTCCCTTTTTTTCTTAGTTCAGCGAAAGGTTTGTCAATTTAGTTTATCTTTCAAAAAAACCAACTATTAATTTTATTGACCTTTTCTATTATTTTTCTAGTCTGCATTTCATTTATTTCTGCACTGACTTTTATTATTTCCCTCCTTCTGCTGACTTTTGGCTTAGTTTGTTCTTCTTTTTCTAGTTCCCTAATGTATAAAATTGCATTATTTGGGATCTTTCTTTTTTTTCTTAATAAAGGTATTTATTGCTATAAATTTCCCTCTTAGAACTGCTTTTGCTGCATCCCATAGTTTCAGTATGTCAAGTTTCCATTTTCTTTTTCTCAGGATTTTTAAATTTTTCCTCTTAATTCATTCTTTGACCCATTGGTTGTTCAGGAATGTGTTGTTTAGTTTCCACATATTTGTGAATTTTCTGAGACAGTGTCCTAAAGACATGATGGCTTTAAGTATTTAAACGCTTTGATCATAAAAAGCCAAAAGCCATTTAGTGAAGCCATTCAGGCAACTCATGGAGAAGTCCATGTGGA
This sequence comes from Avahi laniger, assembly GCA_963575035.1. Taxonomy (NCBI): domain Eukaryota; kingdom Metazoa; phylum Chordata; class Mammalia; order Primates; family Indriidae; genus Avahi; species Avahi laniger. Next base: position 16,997 of record CAUYSK010101295.1, read on the forward strand.
AAGGAACCGAATCTTCCTGCAATACCATCAAGGAACCAAAGCCATGTGGAAGCAAACCCTCCAACCCTACTCAAGCCTTCCAATAACTGCAGCACTAATAGCACTAATGACATCCTGATTGCAACTTCTTGAGCAATCTTGAGTCAGAACAACCTTGAGTCAGAACTAGCTGTTCCTGAATTCCTGCCTCACAGAAACTATGAAATAACTGTTTGCAGTATTAAGCTACAAAGTTTAGAGGTAATTTGTTATGCAGTAACAAATAACTAATACACCCTGTTGTATATTTGTCTATGAAATGTCAGATCACCATGGAAGAAAACAGTCAGCTCATGATGAATGTTTTAGACATGTATGATTACAAATTTTCTAGTATTTGTGAATTTCCTATTTCTTTGTGAATAATTGCATCACCAGTTAAGCTTAGACATCATCATTTAGAACTATCTGCGACACTTTCTATTTCTACTCCCACAACTTGGCTATTCTTACCCACACTTCTTTTCCTTATTCCCCAAAGGTGTTGAGTCTGAGAAAACAGAGCCCCAGAGACTTTCAGAAACCATATGCAAGTAGAGAATGAAGCATAAATGAGAAAATCAGTGCTTTATGACAAAGTTAAGAAATTCTATCTGGTAAAACATTCTGTATCTTTGTCTTTAGTTTTTTTTCCCACCAACTGCCTTTATCTCACCATGTAAAAATATAACACATAATGGGGTAAAGATGAGGAGAAGTAACAAGTAAGTAGAGGCAATGATTCTTTTTTTTTTTTGAGACAGAGTCTCATTCTGTTGCCCAGGTTAGAGTGCTGTGGCATCAGCCTAGCTCACAGCAACCTCAAACTCCTGGGCTCAAGCAATCCTATTGTCTCAGCCTTCCAAGTAGTTGGGACTATAGGCATGCGCCACCATGCCCAGCTAATTTTTTTTCTATATATATTTTTAGTTGTCCAGCTAATTTCTTTATTTATTTTTATTTTTTTAGTAGAAACGGGATCTCGCTCTTGCTCAGGCTGATCTCAAACTCTGGAGCTCAAATGATCTGCCCCCCTCAGTCTCCCAGGGTGCCAGGATTACAGGCGTAAGCCACCACGCCCAGCCAATGATTCTTACTTTTAACAGTTCCCATCTGATGCATGAGTCCTACTTTCAGCCTCATTTCCTCTCATACACACCTTCCAAACAACAAGCAGCCTTTGTGTGAGCTTGGAAAAACCAGTCCTTTTCCTTCTCCTCAAAGTAAAGGCATCAGGAAATCTAGTCCCTTGAAAAAAACAACCAAACTATTCACTTTATAATTTTATCTGATCCCAGGAAACTGTAGGATATGAAAAGCGAAAGTACCAAGAATTAGGTCAGGGTTTAATTGCCCCCGTATCTTTTTGGTGCAAAACTGAATTATGATTTCCTATGAGTGCAGAGCAAACAGGAACTCATATTAAAATATTATAATATAAACAGCAGTCACAATATCTCACACTATATTTTCTCTATAATATGAACATTTAAGTGTTTTCATGTACACTTTCACTGTTGGTTACAATAAGCTTGAGTCACAAGTAAGGGACTCATTTTCTGCCCACTGTGTGCCCAAAGATAGGCTTAGGTACTTGCTCTGGTCATACAACAAATTAGGGTCAACAAGAGATCATATATTTTATCCAAATCTTTCTTTTCTTCCTCTCCCTATGATGGATCTTTCTCACATGTCTAAGAAATTAGAAACTTGATGCCTGTGAACAACCATATTTTTATGAAGATAATAAAACAATGATTCAGGCTGGGCACAGTGGCTCATGCAGGTAATCCTAGCACTCTGGGAGGCCAAGATGGAAGGATTGCTTGAGCTCAGGAGTTCAAGACCAGCCTGAGAAAGAGCAAGAACCCGTCTCTACTGAAAACAGAAAAATTAACTGGGTGTTGTGGTGGGCACGTGTAGTCCCAGCTACTCAGGAGACTGAAACAAGAGGATCACTTAAGCCCAGAAGTTGGAGGTTGCAGTGAGGTACGATGATGCCACTTCACTCTACCCAGGGTGACAGGGTGAGACTCTGTCTTAACAACAACAACAAATTCATTTCTTACTGTACTTGGTGCAGTAAGAAATAATTTGCATTAAGTATGAGAATAAATATTATAACTCAGTTTTCATGGTTGGAAGATTACAAAATCTAGTAAACAGTATCAAGTTTTTCTTAAGAGATCAAAGGAGATAACCTCCAGCAACTTAGAGTCTCAGGAGAATGCCTCTAGTCCTGTCAAAAGAAGTAAAATAGCTTTGATCCAAAATGGTTTGGATTCAACCTCCAAAATGAGGTTTAGAATTTAGGAAAACCTTCCCCCATAAGAGTAGATTCAGAGACTTTATATATTTTCCAACAGCTAGATCGTAAATTTAAAAAAATGGGACATTCTCTATAATAATTATATATACAAATAAGATTACTTAGCTCTATTTCAAATATCAAATATTTGAAAATATTCAATTGTCAAGGTTGTTTTCTTCTCTTATTAGAATATGTATATTATAAGTAGGTACAAGCAACTTCCCACTTCAATAATATGCTCTAGTGTAGTAGTGCCTGAGCATTTCCATATTGAAATGCATATTTTAGGCATTCTCTCATTTTCCATTCCATCCTCAATGCCTAGTGCCTTCCACTTAAGTAATACTCAATAAGTATTTTTAAATGAATAAGTAAATTAATATATAATATTATAATATATAATATGTAATAAAGGATTTTCAATGAAATAAGCATTTTGATGAACTGATTCTTTTTCACTCATGCTCCGAAGCATGCACTTTGCTCATTGTCCAGGTGAGAGGTAAACAAAGGGAAGAACAGCACATTTTGGGGTTTCCATGAAGCAAAATCCATTAAGGATATTGGTCTAGGAACCTGTACAGCAAATATCAAAATAGATGGAGGGCGTCTAAGGAGGAGTAGACATTAAGAATACAAAAGGCAGGAATTTCAGAGGACAAGAATAAGAGAATGAGAGATCTTTCCCCCTACTTGAGAGGTAGTATAAAAGATGACAACAAAGGCTGGACATGAAAAGGCCTTTAATAGGAGATTATGGCAGGAAGAAGAGTAAGATCTGTAAAGGGGCATTCTTAGCACATGACAACTAAGGCATCAGTGAATGTTACCCAATATCTACACCTTCCTGCCTCCTGCCCTCCCTTCTCTGTACTGAGCGTGTGGAGTCACAGGGGATATCTCTGGGGAGGGCAGAGGGAGACAGTCCCAACCCTGTGTTCCAATGGCACACATGTCCACTTGTTAATCTTTGGTAGGGTGCTGAAGACTCAATTAGGGGTTTATTTGCCATATCTCTTCCAGCTTAAACTGTAGGTTGCATCTTTAAACAAATGAACATTGAAAGTCTGTTAGTAACTCATTTGTTGCAATTCTGATCCCAGAATTTGGAGGAGTTATAATAAAAGGGATTCAACAAGTAAGTGAAGATTTGAGACTATTGGTCCTGTAGCCTTCTGCAGTAATTAAGATGCAGACAAATCTGATGCAACAGTGATTCCCAAATACAATAGTTTGAACAGATAGAAATTTATTTCTCCCTTACATAACAATTCAGGGGAAGACAGTGTGTCCCTGGTGGGAAGGTGGCACTGCTCTGTGTGACGCTGAGGGACTGGGGTTCATCAATGTTGTGACTCCTCTGTTTCCTAGTTCTAAGTTATTTTCTTGGTCCATTTGGCTGAAGCCACAGATCTGCATTCCAGAGCGTGGGAATGGGAAAAAGTAGAATAGAGGGAAGCCAGCTTCCTCTGAAGAGGACCTGGATATTTGCTCACATTTCTTCACTCACATCACACTGTCCAGAACTTAGTAACAAGGACACATGTTTAAGGCAAGGAAGGTTGGGGAATGTGGTCTAGTACTGAAAGGAAGAATAAGAAAATGTATCCTGGGAAACAGTTGCCAGTTTGTCAAATATTTTGATCTTCTTAAGGAGATGTTTTTCTCAATGCAATTGGGTCATCATTGTTGTTGCTATTCTTCAATCTTTAAACTTCTTCCTAGACCCATTCCAGACCATTGTAGGAATTCTGGGAATGCTCTCACTAATCTCCTTCCTTCTAGTCCTAGCACCTCTATGTAGAGTTGTTATTGAGGAAGAGAGTCTTACATATTGCGCGGGGTCTCTTCTCAGTCAACTGCAACAGAAGGACAGAATCCATTGCCAACAATTTCAGCCTAGGGTGATTGATGAAACCTAACTGCCAAGGCTTGGTTCACTGGTCCCCAACTCTGCCTAATGAACCAAAATCTCTTATAAAACTTTTAACAAAAATTCCAAATCTCAGGCCCACTCCTGGAGATTTAATTTACTATATGTGGGTAAGGCCTAGATATCTGTATTTTTAGAATGTACCACAGGCAATTCTAAGGTTCATCTGGAACTCAGGATCATTGGTTGGTGTCATGTCAGAAGACTAAGTACTAAAAGAAACCAGTGAGAAGATATTACATCCAAGATAAGAATTTCCCTTTATTAGAAATGTAAGCATCAGGCTATCACAAATGAATGACAATAGCCATTAACATTCTACATCTAATTAGGTCTCTTTGCTCTGGTTGAAATTAAGCAACCTATTAAAAATAACCAAGGCATGAGAGTTTGTCTTTGTGGCAGTTCTGATTCTCCCTATAAATTCATAGATTTGCAGTATGAGTTAATATATGAATGATATACAGCAAAAAGGCTGGATTTTCTTAACTATGGGTATGTTAATAAAATTGAGTTTCTGGAAAAGTTCGGAAAAGCTAACAGCAGAAACTCAGCTGTGGTGATCTTACCCGAGTAACTTTAGCCAGCCTATCTCCTAGGGATATTTTTGTCATTATCTCTAAAGTAGCTACAATAATCATCATACAGAAAGATCTCAAAATTTTCCTTCTTCTACAAATTAAATGTATAGAGAAAAAAGACAATGTCTTTATTTTATTGATAACTACTCCGACATTCTCATGAGACACCACTTTTAAGAAAGCTGAGAAACAAATGAACTAAACACAGTTCCAACTAAAGATCATTCTGGTACAGTTCCAACTAAAGATCATTCAATACATAAAACAGGCTCTTAGAAAAGAGTTTCTCGTTGAGATTAATATGCACAAACTCTCAAACACTCCTTCCTCTCCAATCTCCCACTATATATGGAGAGAATGTATATGGGGAAAGAAATATTTATGTTTCCACATGGTAACAGTAGTGAATCATGGCCCTCTGGTGTTCTGTCCTCTCCCTTTCTCGGTCTACAGAGTTGTAGCCTCTGTCCTTCTGGCACAACTTGCCTGGTGTGGCTGATGTAAAATGTGATCTGGACTTTATCAGCTTGATTAGGGGTCAGTAGCCTTCTGTGGCTGACTCAGCCTCACCATAGCTCCCATTGACTACAGATTCATAGGTGACATGACTGCGTCTGGCAGTCCAACTCAACCTCAGCTGTAGGGTTATCTTGAGATCCCCTGTCTCTCAACTCACGATCTAGGCTACATGGAGAATGAATGTGTCTCAGAAAGCCTCAACATGCCCTCTGACTGTCTGTGCTGTGCCACATCATTTACTCTGGAGGGTGTAACCTAAGGACTCTAGCTTCAATGTCATCCTCAGTTTATCTAATGAAACATTCCATTCTCTGCCAGGCACGGTGGCTCACGCCTGTAATCCTAGCACTCTGAGAGGCCGAGGCGGGAGGATTGTTTGAGCTCAGCAGTTCGAGACCAGCCTGAGCAAGAGCAAGACCCCGTCTCTACTAAAAATAGAAAGAAATTAGCCAAACAACCAAAAATATATAGAAAAAATTAGCCAGGCATGGTGGCACATGCCTATAGTCCCAGCTACTCAGGAGGCTAAGGCAGAAGGATCGCTTGAGCCCAGGAGTTTCAGGTTGCTGTGAGCTAGGCTGATGCCAAAGAACTCTAGGCCGGGCAATAGAGCAAGACTCTGTCTCGAAAAAAAAAAAAAAACAAACAAAAAGAAACAGAAACATTCCGTTCTCCAAACCTAAGCCTCACCAGAAGAAATTGAGGTATGCATGGTTGATGGTTTTGATCTCTCATTCTCTCTCACTTTCTCATTTCCACCATCCTTCTGGCCTTAGCTGGAAATGCGTCAGGGTTTTCTTTTCTTTGCCCTTGTAAATTCCTTCTACTTGGACATAACATAAGCCTCATGGATAGCTGTCCTGGGCTTCTCTATGTCTATGAACTAAATTGAGAAATTATGTCAGACTTTTTCTGACAGAAAATAACCTCAAGACTGGAGCAAAGAAAGTATGAGATGAGCCTATAGTATTTTGTGATGCTAGAAAATAGAGAAGTATTCTAAAAAGGATAAGGGCTTGTTGAAAGCATGCAGGAGCCAACCTGAAGGAGCACCCAACGACCAAAACTGGAACAATTTGACCACCAAAATAAATAAAAATAGTGTTAAATATAAAACCATAGAGTAAAATACATATCTATGAAGTCCACACTAATAAGAATTTTAACTCAGAATAAAATAAATATTCATAAGACCTTACTGATGGATAAATAAAATAGATGGAGCAGAAAGGATAGCTTTTTCACATCAAAATTTTTAATTAATAAATCTAGAAAGAAAGAGAAAGATAGAAATATCACCATTAGGCAAACATCATAGGAATAATTGTCAAAGACAGCATCCACCAATGAATGTTAAAATTAGTGGACAAAAGTTTCAGAACAGGATATTCACATAGTCTCAATCTCTCCACAAGACATATATTAATTACAAGTAAGGGAAAAACAACAGCTTACATTGGAGAAAGCTGGCAGATACCAACTTAATCAAAATTAACATCACCAGAAATGAGACTTATAACACCACAAATGTTTATGATGCAATGAGAAAGATACAATATATAATTTCTGTGATGGGGCTTTAAGTAGAACACGACAGAGCTATTTGTATGAGACATGCTAAGAGAGAAACAAACAATATCGTTTTGGTGCTCAGGGGATAAGGGGTAACACAAAGTGATAAAGGCATATTCTCTCCACTTCGTAAAGGAAAACCATACACCTTGAAGTCCTCCATCTAAACAGCTTTGGCACTGCTGGAAGAAAGCACATCTTGGTATAGATGCCATCATTTTCAGGGAGGCACTGCCAGCCGTGGTATTGATTCGGCTCCCACAGGTGTCTTTGTGAGTAAAGGACACCACCCAGAAGGATTGCAGCAGAAGAAAAAGTACCAAAGACACCATCTGTACACCTGACCAGTACTTGCTGTTAAGTATTCTGAGAGCCCCTCTGGAGAATCCTAGGTAGGACAGACATGAGAAGGGTGAGATTTTTAAAGAGATGTGGAAGGCATAAAGCAGAGAGGACACTACACATTGTCCCTCCATATCTGTAATCTCTTTCTTTCTTGGTTTGATAGAAACCTCTAATTTTACCTGGCCACATAGCCACCCAAATAAAGGAGATAATTCCCAGGGTTGTTTGCAAGTAAAATGGGCCATGTGACTAAGTAGCAGAGAATGGCAGCAGTATGGAAAATAAGTGAAATGAGTGAAACCTCTAGGAAGTATCCTTGAAGAGAAGGCAAATGCCCATGTTTTCCTTTTATTTTCTTTTTCCTTATGGTGGGCATGATGATGGCCCAAGCTAGAGTAGCCACCACGGACCCTACGGTGGAAGCCACATTCCCAGTTTGGCAGAGCAGCAGGAAAGGAAGAGCCTGGATACCTGACACCATGGAGCACCACAGCAGGCCCGAATTGACCATCCCTGGACTTTACAAAAAGAAATGTGAGAGAAATAAACACCTATCTTGTTTAAGTCACTGCTGTTTGCAGTTTCTATCACTGCTAAACAAATTCCAGTGAATACACACAGGAATTGGGGCCATAGGAACAAAATCACTTGAGATGTATGTGGTTACTGTTAAAGGGATCCCATCAGTAACCCAGACTGGGGAGGCCTGAGAAGACTAGGTTACCCAAGTGTAGTGAATTTGTAGCACTATGTGTAATGATATAATCATAAAAACAGAAGCAGAACAGCTGAGGCTACATTACAGAAATTGTGAACTTTTTCTAACTTCTGTCCAGTCTGCACTCTTTATCTCAAATGTTCTGGCATGGGAAGAGAACAACAAAAGAAAATTAAATTTTATGGATTAGAAGAAACAACACTTAGATTGGCAATTACAGTTTGGGAGGCATTTATTTATGACTTATTTATGAGTCAGGAGGCCACAGAAATTTTTTGTGCTTCATTAGCCTCCGATGATTCTTCTTAGTCCTGAGACTATTGCAGGCAGAAGTAAAAAACACTTTGATCAGCATTTTGCCTTTCTAAGCCCCAAGCTGAGACCCAAAGTGAGATTCCTAGTCCTCAGAGTTCCCATATCAACATCATGATTTATGACCACAGGTCATAAGAAAGTGAAATCCCCAAAATGCAGTCATATATCTACTGAATTTATGAATTGAATAATAAAATCCGCAAGTTAAATTTAAAAGAAAAACTGTGTGTTTTAATTTTTTATTTTAACCAATGTAATTCCCATCATAAAAATGAAAATAAGGCCAGGCACAGTGGCTCACGCCTGTAATCCTGGCACTCTGGGAGGCAGAGGTGAGAGGATCGCTTGAGCTCAGGAGTTCGAGACCAGTCTGAGCAAGAGCGAGACCCCATCTCTACTAAAATTAGAAAAATTAGCCATGTGCAGTGGCATGCACCTATAGCCAGCTCCTATAGTACTACTACTATAGTAGTTCCAGCTACTCAGGAGATTAAGGAAGGAGGATCACTTGAGCCCAGGAGTTTGAGGTTGCAGTGAGCTATGATGATGCCACTGCACTCTAGGCAGGGTGATACAATGAGACTGTCTACAAAATAAATAAATAAATAAACTTCTGAATAGGTCTTCCGGAAAAACCATTTTGAGTGCCCTGAAAAACTCACATCAGCCCCTCTGTTCCACAGGTTCTGTTCTGCAATAACCTGATAACATCGGCACGTCCTCTGCCCTCAATTGCTACTCAGCCCTTAGCGTATAGAAGAATCCTGGTGACGCTGGACCTGACGCCTGCCCTGAGCCTTCTGATTCTGGTTTAGGGCCAAGAGGCATAGAATGGTGGCTCTGGACCTTACTGACAGACCCAGGTGAAACCCTGGGGCACAGCTTGGGCATGATCAAAGGACAGACTTGACCAGTTTTAAAAAATAATGTGGAAGATGTAGAACGTTCTGATATATGCAGTCCATCACACATTGACCTCATTCTCCTTATTATCAAAGGGGGCACAGGTACTGATTTCCTTCTTATTTTAAACATGAAAGCAACATGTCCAGGCTTCAGTAGCTTTTAAGTATGAAATAAGGCTGTACCTGCATTCAAAAACAAAATTTAAAGACTTCAAATGTCCATGTCCCCACACAGGAATGTAGTCTTCCTTTAATGTCCTTGGGTAACTTCTGAATTTCCTGGGGGTACTGACTTCATGCATCCTCACAAGCCCTTCAAGTTCTTCCCGGTGTTTTCTTTGTCCAGGAGTCATGTTCACTGACCATCCTGTGAGAAGCTGTCTGGAGCCTGCCCCCACACTAGAGATGCTGCTTCCCCTGTATTTGTAGGTCTCAAGAATATATTATATCCTTCCCTTAATTACCTAGAACACAGCTCTGATCACATAGAAATGTCTTTAAAATTAAATTTTAAGAAAATTGAAATTTTATAAAATTCAAACAATCTGAAGTTAATCTCCTTGTATAAATCTCTGTTTGCCTTTGGGGGTAGTTCCAAAGGATAGAGTCCCAGAAGCACACTTCATGGTTACATGAGTATTTGATTTGTGATAGTCACCAAGACATACATTTATGTTCTTTGCACTTTTATATATTAAATAGCTGTGTTATGCTTCAATTTTAATATGTTTAAAATTTTTCTGAAATCAAAGCAGATGTGCATTTTATTTTTTATTTTTTTAAACATGCCTCACAGGAAAGTAATTTTTATTTTTTTAACACCATTTTAAAACCTGATGTATAGTGACAAATTTTCTTCCAAAAACCTGTATCGATATATAATCTAACAAAGAGGTTGTCTAAATCCTTCTAAGATTATTATCAAATATATCATATTTGATGCTAGTAGATAAAAAATTCTATTTGTCTGGTTATTAATGAGGTTAAACATCTCATAATGTTTACTAGCAATTTATTTTTTTGTGTGAATTTCTTATTTATGTCTTTTTCATATCTTTATGTATTTAATGACTTTAGCAGTACTTGTACAATAGCAATTAGTTCTACTTCTAGTAGATGCTACAAATATTTTTCCTATCCAGATGTTTCTTTTATAATTTTACAATATTTTTGTCATCTAGAAGTCTTAAAATTCATATAACATAATAACATAATTGATGATTTGCATATCCTTTAACATTATAAATACATTTTATGCTTGTGCTTTTATAATGTGGTTTTTAAATTTCTTATTTTAGAATATTTAATTCGTATGAAATATTTTTAGCGTATGGTATCAGGTAGAAATCTAACTCTACTGACTTTCAAAGGATAGCCCAATATGTCACTACTAGTTTGCAATTCCACTATTTCATCTTCTGGCATTGTAGAAAGGTTGTTTCATAACAACCCTTTGCTAAAATAATTGAAAGAGCTGAAAAATTTTTTTTTTTCTTTGAGACAGAGTCTCACTCTACTGCCCTGAGTAGAGTGTCGTGGCGTCAGCCTAGCTCACAGCAACCTCAAACTCCTGGGCTCAAACAATCCTCCTGCCTCAGCCTCCTGAGTAGCTGGGACTACAAGCATGTGCCACCATGCTCGACTAATTTTTTCTATATATTTTTGGTTGTTTGGCTAATTTATTTCTATTTTTAGTAGAGACGGGGGTCTCATTCTTGCTCAGGCTGGTCTCGAACTCCTGAGCTCAAACAGTCCTCCTGCCTTGGCCTCCCAGAGTGCTAGGATTACAGCCACCGCGCCCCATTTGAAAATTTTTTAAAAATTTCTCTGAAGGCATCAGGGAATTTCAAGGTAGTGATGAATTTTGTGACCGACTTTCAAAAGAGGAGAGGCTGAGCCTCGTATTTGGGGTCACTTCCCCCACCTCAAGACAATGCCAATTTCAAAAGTGGCATATGAGAAGCTGAGCAGAGATTCACTCAGAATCACAGGGATAAGGGAACAAAAATGAAAATTTAAGATCCAAGAATGAGGAGATATCTGATAGTACCTAAAGCTTTTAATTAGAATGCTGAGAGCATATCCCAGGGACAAGAATGAACCAGAAAAAGATCAACCCGCACAGAGATTAAATCCCAGCCTTGAAGCATTTAAAATTCTGATGAATAAGTTTAATTAGGGTCCAAGCACTGCTTTCTGCAAGGAGCAAAAGGAAAACCTCACAGAGAAAAACAACATTTTTCAGAGCCTCAAAGTATCTTTACAATTTTGTATATACCGTACTCAAAATACAATGAAAAATAATCAAAGATACAAGAAGACAAATCATGACGGAAAACCAAGAACAAAAGAGACAGTGAAAACAGATGTGCACATAATCCAGAAAACAGTTATTAGACAATAATTTTTAAATGATTAATATGTTCAAATACATAAAAGACCAGGGGGTAGTCTGTTTTGGTACCGCAAAATAACTTCCAAGATCCCCACTCCTGTTGTACACACCCCGTGTCCTCCTCTCTCCTTGAGTGTAGTAGGACTTGTGAATACGATGGGATAGTCACTTCATGACTATGTTATGACTTATGGGACAGTTGAATTTAAGAAAGACAGGTTGTCCGTGGTGGCCCTGATCTAATTAGGTTGCCTGGACTCTCCTGAAGAAAGAGATTTCAAGTATGGGAGGAATTGGATGTTTGGAGATTCCCCATTTCTGGCTTTAAAGATGGACGGGACAACAAGGCAGGGAACAGCAGATGGCCTCAGGCTGCCAAGAGTGCCCCCTGGCCTACAGCCAACTAAAAGACCAGGACCTCCACCCTATAACCAAAAGGAACTGGATTCTTTCAACAACTTGGATTAGCTTGGAAGCACGCTCTTCCTGAAAGCCTCCACATAAGAATGAGCCCAGCTGACATCTGAAGTGTAAGATACTGGGCAGAGAACCCAGCTGAGCTCAGCACCCAAAATTCAGACCCATGGAACTGTGAGATAATAAATTTGTGTTGTTTTAAGCCACTAAGTCTGCGGTAATTTGTTATGCAGCAATAAAATAACTACTATAACAAGATTGAGAATTTTGGCAGGCAACAAGAAACAATACCCCCAAACAGATGGAATACCAGAATTAAAAACTACAACTGAAATTTTAAAAAACCCTCAGTGTATGGATTTAAAAACAGATAGACACAACTGAGAAAAAATTTAGGGATCTGGGAAATTGATGATAATAAAATATCCAGACCAAAGCACAGAAATACAAATGAATGAAAAATACAGAGAAAAAAAAATGTAGGAAACATATGAGGCATATCTAACACACAAGCAATTGAAGTCTCAGAGAAAGGAAGAGAGTGAGGGAATAGGAAAGAAGCAATCTGTGAAAGTCAATGGCTTAGGCCTGGGGCAGTGGTTCATGCCTCTAATCCCACCACTTTGGGAAGGCTGAGGTAGGAGGATTGCTTGAGGCCAGAAGTTCAAGACCAGCCTGGGCAAAATAATGAGACTCCATCTCTACAAAAAAAAAAAAAAAAAGAAATTTTTTTAAAGGTTAATGGCTGATGTATTTCCAACATTACAGAAATACATTAAGCCATAGTTTCAAAAAATGCTAAGAACGGCACAGAAAGAAAACCACACTTAACAACATCATACTAAAACCAAAGAGATAAATCTTTAAAATAACCAGAAGAAAATAAGGGGGGCAGAAGGCAGAAGGGGATATTACTTTCAGATGTGCAATCAGCAATTGCACAATTTGTTCAATAAATTTAAACAATTTACATGAAATATTCAAGTGTTTTAAAAGATATAAATTACTAAATTAGACACAGAAAGAGAAAACCTGAATAGGCCTATATTTACTGCAGAAATTCATAATTTAAAACCTTCCAACAAGGAAAAATCAGATAGCACTACTGGTGAATTCTTTCAAACATTTAAGTAATAAATGAAAACAATTCAATACAAAATCTCTTATAAAATGGAGATGGGAATACTTCCCAATTCATTTTATGAAGGCAGGATAACCTAATACCAAAACCTGACAAAAATATTTTTAAAAAAGAAAATTACTAGAAGTTGTCACTCCTAAAATAAGTAAATAAATAAAAATTTAAAAACTAAAACAAAGAAGATTACATACTGATAGCCCTCATGAGCATAGATGCAAAAATCCTTAATAAAATATTAGCAAATAAAATCCAGCAATGTATAATTGGGAGAATACAGCATGACCAAACAGAGTTCAGCCTGATAATGCGAGTTTGTTTGATTTAACATTCAAAAATCAATCAACATTCAGGTTGCCGTGAGCTAGGCTGACGCCATGGCACTCTAGCCCATGCAGGAGAGCGAGACTCTGTCTTAAAAATAAATAAATAAATAAATAAACATAATTAACTCCATTAACAGAATAAACAGAATACAAGTGAAAAACATATGACCATCTCAAAAGATACAGAAAAAAACATTTATCAAAGAAAGTAAAATGGTGGTTTCCAGGGGCTGGGTGGGGAGGAAATGGGAAGTTATTGTTTAATGGGTATAGATTTTGGTTTTACAACATGAAAAGAGTAATAGAGATAGATGGTGGTGATGCTTACACAACTTTGTGAATGTATTTAATACCGTGGACCTGCACATTAAAAATGATTAAGATGGTAAATTTTATGTTGTATGTATTTGACCACAATAAAAATTTAAAAATTTTTAATTGTCAAATTGAACACTTATTCATCCTATAAACAATTATCAAGCTACGAATGGAAGGGAATTTCTTCAATCTGATAAACAGTATCTACAAAGAGCCCACAATTAATGTCCCCTAAGATTGGGATCAAGGTGAAGATGCTCATTCTTACCACTTCTACTCAACATTGTACTACAGACTGAGCCACTACATTAAGGCATTTGTAAAAAGACATGAAATATAGAAAAGAAGAATTTTATAGATGACTTAATTATTTATGTAGGAATTCCTCAGAAATCCACCCAAAAAGGGGGACTAATATAAATAATAAGTGAATTTCCCTCTTAGTCATAAAATGGCTGCCAGCTATAACCAGGACAACATGAGTCCTAATTTTTTTTTTTTTTTAGTACCAGGGAGAATTGCGCTTCTCCTGATAAAAAGGCAAAATGGGCTGAGCATGGTGGCTCATACCTCTAATCCTAGCACTCTGGGAGGGCGAGGCAGGAGGATAAGAGTGAGACCCCATCTCTACTAAAGACAGAAAAATTAGCCAGGCATCGTGGTGTGTCTGTAGTCCCAGATATTTAGGAGTCTGAGGCAGGAGGATCGCTTGAGCCCAGGCGGACAGAGTACCCTAGTTCAGGCAACAGAGCAAAACTGTCTCAAAAATAAATAAATAAATAAATAAAATTCACATTAAAATTTTTTTTAAAAAACGCAAAATGATTCTTTTTTTGTAACAGATGGATAATGCAAGGTTTTTGGTGGCAGAGAGACCAGCGGACATGTTATGGCCAAATAAGTGGCTTTATTAAAGCACTCCTGGGCGAGGTTCACAGGTCCTAAGGTCAGAGCCTGAGAAGTCGCACCGCCCAGGACTGAGGCAGGGTTTTTCTACGTGGGGTGAAGGGGGTCTTGGAACGTTTAGGTAGGATGTGGTCGTTTGAAGCCTGGGGACTTAGTCTGCAGCAGCTGAGTCGGGCAGGAAGCCGAGCTCAGGGTGTTCAGCCAGCGTAGCTGTTTTTTGCCACTCACAACAGGATGCAGTCTGGCCCCGGCTGCAAGCTAACAGGGAAGGGGCCGGGGGCTGTCGTTGCTGTGTCTGTGGGGGTCTTTTGGCTAGCCTTACAGATAACATATTCCATAATGACTGGGAGTTAAACTGAGTATAAGCGGAAGCACAAATCCACTTAAGTGAAGAAATAGCTCCTCCTGCAGATTGAAAAGGAAGAAGAAACACCGTCCTGGTTTTGAACTTTATAGAAATGAAATCAAAGTCTATGCTTGCCTTTAGATTTTTTTTGCTCAATGTCATATGTCATATATATACTCTGAAGTCTACCGCTGTAGTTTGTTCATCTTCACTGCTGTATGGTCCTCCTTTGTATAAACATACCACTATTTGTTTATCCATTCTACTATTGATGGACAGTACATACTACTTCCGGTTTGGAGTTATCATGAACAATGCTGCTAAGAATATTCTTCTACATTTCTCCAGGTGCATTTGAAAAAGGGTTTACCCATGCTATATATCCAAGACTGGCATTGCTGGATATATTGTTCATACTTATTTTTTGCATATTATAATGTTTTGACATCTTAAAATGTCTTTCTGTCTAGGGTGAGACTGTCCCTTCCAGAGCTATTCAATTCTTAGAGATATCAAAGGATTCGGAGTTTGATTGCAAACTAATCAATCCAGAGCCATGCTTCCTCTGCTCGTACACCTTAGGAGACAATACTCCTCTGCCTTTATTATCCCTGGGCCAGGTACCAGACAAGTAAGGACTATTCTTAGAATTTAGAGCCCACCAAAATTATTCGTACTAGCCAGTCCTAAACTGTTTATTCTCCCTGCCTTGACTTTCCCACAGAAACTCCAATAGAGGCATGGCCTATGTGCTTTCCCCTCACACTGTGTTCTCTCACCTGGAGCCTTCCCGTGACCCTCCATGGCATGGGGTGACCCCTTCTCTAGGATCTGTGAGTATAATAAATTCTGTTTTCCAGAGCCTTTCCTGTGTCTCTTCTTGGGGCCCCATCTGACTGATCAACACATAAAAGAGCACAGAACATTAGGTCAAAGGATATGATAAATAAAATACATTTTATCTTCATACATTGACACTTACCAATCTTTTCCTTTATGACTGAGACTTTTTGTATCTTGTTAAGCAATCCATTTCCTCCTAATATTAATTTCAAACACTTTCTCCTTGAAGTCTTTAGGCAAACTAAAATAGATAATTTTGCATGGTATGAGATAGGGCTTCAATTTCGTTCTTTCTCTTTATGTGACTATCAATGATATCTGTATCACTTATTGTAAAGTCCAACCTTTCTCCATAACTCTCTCTGCCATTTATTAAGTATTGAAACCTGCATGGGTCTATTTCTAGGCTCTCTATTCTGCTTTATTAATTATTTGGTTAACTTTGTACCAATAGCACACTATCTTAATAACTATAACTTTATGAAAAATGTTATATGGTAGGCAAACCATCTTGCTTGTTCTTATTCAAGTGTGTTTTATCTATTCTTGGCTCTTGGCACTTTCATACACATTTTAAAATTATCTAGTCAACTTGCCCCTTGTAATTGAAAAAAAATCCATTGAGCTATTGATCAGAATTGTACTGAATATACAAATCAACTGGGGGGGAGATGAGAGATTTATAATTTTCTTCATAGAGGTTGTATACATCGTTTGTTAGATACAGTTCTAGGTATATAATATTTTTGATGCTATGTTACCACAAGTGTCCCTGATTTTTTTAATGGGTTAGATGAAAAGAAACATTCTGATGAAAGTCTGATCATGAGATTAGCTTTGGAATGAAAATTTAAAATAGTGACAAGAAAATTGTAAGTCATCAATTTTCACCTATATGTTAATTTATTTCCCTCTCAAATGTTAAGAGCTGTATATTGTATATCTACTGTTGAAATTTTACAGATATATATTATATAATTTTGATTTGCATCACTTGAATAGTATTAGTTATTGAAGAATTAAAAAATGCAAAACTTACCTATATTCCATCACCCATAGGAAATTATGATTACATTATTGGTGTATATCCTGCCAGATTCTATTCAGTAAGATAAGTGCCAGAATACTCAAATGTATGTTAAAAAAGCTAAGACTTAAAAAAAAAAAAAAAAAACTAAGATTTCTGAAGTCAAGCTTTCACTTTACAATTCTGTTCATGAGACTAGTATACTGGCGCCATCTGGTGGCATACCTCACACGCGAAGTTGCTGTCATTTTTATTCTAATATTTTTGAGAACTGAATACATAAAAGACGAAAGATTAGAGCTACCATAAATTCAGCACCTACCATGTGACTAGAATTGTGTGTGTATATATGTATCTGAAAATATATGTAAAATTTTAACAACATCGAATTATCTTTATTTTAAAGAGAAATTTGCCCAAGTCTACAAAATTGATTTTATTGGTTTGCATGGTCCATTCTCTTCATATACTGAATTGCCTCCATAATTCTTTGAAGATTGCACTTAACAAACATGAAGTGAAAAAACATCACAAAGCAGAGAGTAAATAACTTCTGATTAGTATATTCCGAGTTATTTGGGGAACTACCGCTTTGATTAAACAAATAAAAAATATGCTATGAAAAAGAAAAAAAGAAAAAACACTTGGAAAATAAATATATAAGTGTTGGAGAGAAGAAGAATTAGAATTAGGATGAAAAGATAAAATCAAAGAAATTACTTCCAGAATATGAGAAAAACACAGATGAAAAGATAATACAGTAAAGCAATTAGAGCAATTCAGGAGATCCAATATTTGACTAATAGGAATTCCAGAAAAAGAAGAGAAAGGAAAACAAAAATCATCAGACCTGATGATATCAGTTTCCAAATTAACCCTATCCCAACCCCCTGTGCAGGTTACGATGTCCTATACCGAAGCTCATCAATGTGGAAACTGAGAATACAGGCATAGGCAGATCCTAAAAACTTCCTAGAGAAATGGACAAACCATTTATAAAGATTCAAAATGGCCTCAGGCTTCTCAACAGAACTGGATGTTACATGACTGTGAAGCAATGAGTTTTCACAATTCTGAGGAGAAATTATTGCGAACCTATCATTGGCAATAACACTCAGGCAAATTATCAATCAAATTTAAGGATAGAATAAATACATTTTCATAACACTCTGGAGGCTGAGGCGGGAGGATTGCTTAAGCTCAGGAGTTCGAAACCAGCCTGAGCAAAAGCAAGATCCCGTCTCTACTAAAAAAAATTGAAAGAAATTAGCTAGACAACTAAAAATATATATAGAAAAAATTAGCAGGGCATGGTGGCGCATGCCTGTAGTCCTAGCTACTCGGGAGGCTGAGGCAAGAGGATCGCTTGAGACCAGGAGTTTGAGGTTGCTGTGAGCTAGGCTGACGCCATGGCACTCTAGCGCAGGCAACAGAGTGAGACTCTGTCTTTAAATTTAAATTTAAGAAAAGAATAAATACATTTTCAGATATGCAAGAAGGAAATGTGCCTCCCATATACACTTTCTTATGAATGTACTTGGGGATATGCTCCACAAAATTAAAAATAAATAAAGGAAAGTAGACCAAGAAAGAGGAAGATGGGGGATCCAGACAATTTCATTACAGAACAGGCCTACTGAGACAGAGACTCAAGGAGAGAAATCTCTGGGAAAAAGGCAAGTACTGAATGTAAGGACAGCCTTGCTGAAATAACAGGAAAATATCTAATCCTGTAATTTTCTAATAACAGCTGAGGTTCAATCCTATGAGCTCTCTCTCTGCTCTCTCTGCTGGCAGACAACCTACTGGGACTCTGTTTTCCCAAACACCTGAAAATTGCCCAGAAAGGAAATGTAAATCTTTCTCTTTACCTTCAGGAGTTAGCTGAGTTGCTCTGACTTAGGGTCTCTCCTGAGGTTGCAATCAAGATGTCACCCAAAGCTGCAGTCATGTGAAGGTTTGAGTGGGGCTGGGGGATCTGCTTCCAAGATGGCTCACCCACATGGCCTTTGGGCAGCAGCCTTAGTTCCTTCCTGGTATTGGCAGGAGACCCGAGTTCCCACGTGGTTCTCTTCATAGTGCTGCTTGAGTGTTCTCACGACATGGCAACTAGTTTACCCCAGAGCAAGTGCTGCAAGAGCAAGAGCAAGGAGGAAGCCAAATGCTTGTTTTGACCTATCTCAGAAGAGGTATGCCATCACTTTGATCACATTTCATTCATTAGAAGTGAATCACAAGGTTTAGGCACACTCAAGGAAATGGGAATTAAGCTCACTTTTTGAAGGGAAGAGCATCAATGATTATGTGGACAAATTTTAGGGCCACCAAAATAACTAAAAAACATGATGCTCTTATCAAGAGCTTCTGTAGTTTCAGATATTGGTGAAAGATGGCTGACTTTCCTCAGATCAAGAAAACTGGAAACATGGTGTGGTGGTAACATCATTTATTTGGGGTCCAGGAGATCTGATTCACCTTCCTCTTGAGTAATAATAACTATAAAAGGAGACTAGGTGCAGTGGCTCACGCCTGTAATCCTAGCACTTTGGGAAGCTGAGGAAGGAGAATCGCTTGAGGCCAGGAGTCCAAGACCAGTCTGAGCAAGTAGGAGACCCCATCTCTACAAAAAATAGAAAAATTAGCCGAGTTTGGTTGTGGGCACCTGTAACTCCCAGCTACTCGGGAGACTGAGGTAGGAGGATTACTGGAGCCCAGGAGTTTGCGTTTGCAGTGAGCTATGATGACGCAACTACACTTTAGCCTAGGCAAAAGAGCAAGACCCTGTCTCAAAAACAAAGAAACAACAACAACAACAACAAAACTATAAAAGGAGCAGGGAAGATCAAAGCATATTAGCCAATGTTTGAGAATGGGTCATGTAAAAAATGAGTTTAATTTTATACAAATACATTGAGGACATACAATCTACCAAGACATTGTGTTAGTTCTACTCAGATATCCCCATGTACTGATAAACAGGAACCAGAGAGGCTACTTACCCAAGATGAGCTAGCAATGTTAGAATGCTAGTGCTGTGAAGTTCCAGATTCCATGTGCTTAACCATTACGCTACTCTGACGTTCTGGAGTCCACCCTGTGTACCAGCCTGAAGGGATCTCTAACCTGGGCCCCTGCTCTTCAGCTCCTTGGAGACCTTCAAGTAATGTGAGTTACCTATCCCTTCTTTAGAACATGTACATTCTAAAGAACTGGCTTCTGTCAGGGCTTGCGCTAAGCAAAGTATTAGGTCAGGTGGCCTGGAAGCAGAGGCTTGAGCTAGTGATTTATTTGAAGGAATGCTCTCAGGAGAAACCTGTAAGGAAGGAAGGGAAGCAGGATAGGGTAGAAGAAAAAAGCTAAACAAAGAAGTGACTTTAGCTAGAGTCTAGGCTTAAACCTAACCCATGGGGAGGTCTAGAACATGACTGATGTCATAAAATTGAGGCAAGAGGTCCAGGTTCTTGTTCATCCATATCAGCTAGCCGTTGGCTGCGGGCTACCCCCGGGGAAGGCACAACCTCTCAGGCATCATCAGTAAGGAGGCCTCACAGGCTGGAGGCTATTCTCTGGAGAAGAGTGTACCCATGAAGGCTTGGCAGGGAACACTCAGCAGCTGGGGGATGATTGCACCTGCCTGGTAAAGGAGATATATCTTTACCAGCTGACCCTTTGCATATGCTTTCCTTAATCTTAGAAATACATTCTTATAACTCCAGTCTCCTACTTGTTGTATGTTGGTCCTTAGCTAGAGCAACTTTCCAGGGCAGTGCCCAGTGCTGGCTCCAATCACATCACCTCCCTCTTCCTATCACAATTGTCCCCTGTGAGTTTCATTTGCAGGTTACTACAAGGGTGTATACAATGCCTATTTAGTTGTTTTTTTTTTTTTTAATGACTGTGTACCCAGTAAGTAAGTAGCCCAGGGCCAAACTCATGCAAAAACATTCACGGAATGAGGGATATTTTGCTTTTGGCTTTTTTTGTTGTCACCTTATAAAGGTGCTGAAAAATCCCACTCATTCTTTGGAGTTAATAATATTATGTCCTTGTGAATAGGGATGCACAATAAGTTTATATGGATATAATTCCAAACACTAGCCTCATGCTAGTGCTGGAGAGCTGACATTTTCCAATAGTGGGGCATGACGGTGCCTCCCAAATCCTGTATAAATAGGTAATGGACTATTATGCCTCACCGCAAGCACTCAGAATTGTTCCTATTGCTTAGCCTTAATGCCATTATCTTCCTCTTCCCCTTACTCTTCCTCTAAATCCAAACTTTACCTGGTTTCTGGATCATAATTGTAATGAAGAACTGGCCCAGCCGTTCTGTGATTTGAATCACTTTCTGAAAACTAACTGGAGCCCAGTCTGCTAATGTGAAAGGGAGGGAGAGGCCAGGCCTATGGGTAGGAGACAGGGTCCAGAGGCAGGGACATCAACAAATGTCATGCTAAATAAAAGCATTGTTGAAAATGACAACTCTGTCCCTTGGAGTTCCTTTTGGCCCCATCAGGAATGAATCTCTGCCAGATAATGTAACTTCACCACCCTGAGAAGGAGAAAGGATGAAGAGGACAAGCTCAGTCTGCTCTGCCTGGTAAGACTGAGCATTTGAGGGGTCTGATGAGGAGAGTCCGTGTCAAAATCCTGCCTAACGAGGACATGACATATGAAACATTACCCTAGATTCATCCACAAGCAGAGCTGCCTCTATAGTGTGTGTGGCCCTGGGCCAAATTTTAGGGGGCTCATAAACATTTGATTTTTAAATATATTACAAAATGTATGGGCTCAAGTGAAGTATAGTGATTTATCAGTGAAGATTTAGAATAATGGGCTGGGCGTGGTGGCTCACACCTGTAATCCTAGCACTCTGGGAGGCCAAGGTGGGAGGATCGCTCAAGGTCAGGAGTTCGGGACCAGCCTGAGCAAGAGCGAGACCCCGTCTCTACTAAAAATAGAAAAAAATTGGCTGGACAACTGAAAATATATAGAAAAAGTTAGCCGGGCATGGTGGTGCATGCCTGTAGTCCCAGCTACTCTGGAGGCTGAGGCAGTAGGATTGCTTGAGCCCAGAAGTTTGAGGTTGCTGTGAGCTAGGCTGATGCCATGGCACTCTAGCCCGGGCAACAGAGCAAGACTCTGTCT
>CAUYSK010101300.1:0-35171 GCA_963575035.1 Avahi laniger
CACACATCACTAAACAAACACAACACACAACACACAAAACACACAACACTTAACATACCACACACAACACACACCACACACCACACACACCCGATATCACACACCATATACACCACACACCCGATACCATGCACCATACACACCACACACCACACACCACACACACCCGATACCTCACAACATACACACCACACACCACACACACCACACCACACACCACACACCACACCCCACACACCACACACCACACACGCCACACACCACACACACCACACACACCACACACCACACACCACACACCACACACCACACACACCACATACCACACACCACACACCACACACACCACACACACCACACACCACATACCATACACACCACACACCACACACCACACACCACACACACCATCCACACCACACACCACACACCACACACACCACACACACCACATACCACACACCACACACCCCACACACCACACACACCACACAACACACCACACACAACACACCTCACACCACACACACAACACACCACACACAACACACACTTCATACACCACATGCACAACACACATCTGACACCACACACAACACACACCTGACACCACACATAACACAGACAACACACATTTGACACCAAACACAACATATATCACATACTACATACCACACACTACATACACCACACACACTTGACACCACATACACCACAGACAACATAAACACCTGACACCACACACAACATACACAGCACAAACCACATACCACACACAACACACAACACACATCACATATCACACACCACACACACAACACAGACATCTGACACCACACACGGCACACACTACAGATACAACACACCTCACACTCCACACACAACACACATGCCACACAGACCACACTCCACGCACACCACATATTACATACACCACACCCTGCAGTTACCACACACACTACACATCCCACAATACACACACCACACACACCGTACCTCACATAGCACACACCCCACACAACCTACACCCACACTCCACACACGCTACATATGTTCCACATGACCCACACACCACATGCACCCCGTACACCCCACACACCACAAACCACACACACCACACACCACACATCACACACACCACACACTACACTCACACCACGCACACCACAAGCCATTCACCACGCACACACCATCCAAACACACTATGCATACGGCACACACACTTGCACACCAAATGCACTACAGACATGCACATCACACACGTATGACATACCACACTCACACCACACACCGTCGCAGGCACACCCATCCCTCTGCTCTTGGTCTCAGGAGCCGGGCTTCTCCCGCTCCCCTCCCCCACCAATGTGCTCATGTGACCTGCACCTGCCCCCAGGTCCCTCCCTGCCTCTCTCCTCCAGGTGTGCACACCCAGGTAGCCGCTTTTTGGCATGGACAGCCACTCTCTCTATGTCAGCCAGTTCCCTGACTTTTCCAAATCTCTTCATTCTGTCTCTCCTTAAAAAGGAAAGATCCTCTCTCGACCCCTCCTGCCACATCGGGGCCCGGGGTTGGTCACACAAACTGTGCCATTCCTCAGACCCCGGATTTGGTTTCTGCCCGTCATGAGCAACTCCATGATTTGTGACATGTTCACAGGGCTGTGCAGCCGTCACCACAACCACTTTGAGGCCATTCTCATCACCCCAAAGAGAAGCCCTCGCCCACTAGCAGTCACTTCCGCCTCCCCCAGCCTCAGACCGCCACTAATCTACTTTCTGTCTCTATAGGCTTGCCTGTTCCGGACATTCATATACATTTTCCATGTTACTTTTTTAAAGAATTTTTTAGAGTAGTTTTAGATTCACAGAAACAATTGCGCGTACAGAGTTTGCACACCCCCCCTCCCCATGCAGGCGCACAGCCGCCCTCATTGTTAGCAACTTACATTAGTGTGATACGGTCGCTAAAATTAACGAACCAATACCGATACGTTATTATTCCCTAAAGTCCACACTTCTTTCAGATTGCCTTAGTTTTTCTTTGATGTCCTTTTCTGTCCCGGGATCCCAACCAGGATCTCACACGTTTCGTCGTCGCATCTTCTTGGGCTCCTCTTGGCTGTGACAGTTTCATAGAGTTTCCTTGTTTTTGATGACCCAGATGGTTTTGAGAAACACTGTTTGGGAGTAGCGCATGATTCCCCTCTATCGGAAGTTTTCTGATGTTTTCTTATAATTATGTGGGGTTGTGGGTTTTTGGAATAAGATCACAAAGGTAAAGTGCCATTTAACGGAATGGTATGAGAGGCCCCTAGGTCACATGACTACGGTGGGAACCTGAGCTGAGCCCGTGAGGTCTCTGCCTCTCACAGCT
This sequence comes from Avahi laniger, assembly GCA_963575035.1. Lineage (NCBI taxonomy): Eukaryota > Metazoa > Chordata > Mammalia > Primates > Indriidae > Avahi > Avahi laniger. The sequence goes on from CAUYSK010101300.1 coordinate 2,374, forward strand.
GCACCCCGTGGCCCTTTCCACACCGTGCTCAGGAAGGGAGTCACCGTGCACAACCCACATTTCAGGAATGCCCACCCTCCTGTAGGGTGGTATAGCTATGTAGTTTATGTGGAATTCTTCTACATAAGAGATTTCTCTCTTCCCCCCCATTATTAATGTATCCAATCATTTGTTTATGTCAGTGGGAACTCATGGGCATTTATTTTATGCTTTAGGTTAGGGTATGATCCAGTAATATTTTATTTGTCTTCTTGCGCAGATGGTCTTGGCTTTGTCCACTGGGAACTCCTCTTGCATTTGGGTCCTGTGCCCCTTAACATACTCCCATCATTGCAGGGTTTTGTTTTAGCTTGGTTTGGTTTGGTTTTTAAACTTCCTTACTTTCTGGAACTACAAGGTGCCCCAAGGTCATTTGTATATTTCCTACCTGGCCCTGGAATGGGCCTTTCTCTGAGGAGCCCAGGACCTTTTACCGAGAGTGGTGTTAGAAGCCAAGATCAGGGTGCTGGCCGTGCTCATTGCTGCTGGGGGGTCACTGTTTCTAGGCGCTCTCAGCTGACAGAGCCAGCAGAGATGTGTATCTAGCCCTCGTCCACACACATGCCTATCAATATTCCTGCATGCAACTTCTGTATCTGTGTTAAGGAAAGCATGCGTCTGACTGACATCTCCAACCCTGGTCCACTGCCACGTGGTCACTCTGATATGTGAGTTCCGACATCAGCAGTGAGACACCCAGGAGCCAGCGCCATCCGCTCACTTACTTGTTTAATTTCAGTGCACGTGTATCTCAGGGTTGGAATTGCTAACCCACCCCCATGGGAAGTAACTTTATCAAGTAGAGTTCGGTGTTTATGAACAATTCTTTTTGTCTTCAGTCTTAGAGGTGCCACTCATTTCCAAAATCACTCAGGCCGGCTCTTTCCCCAATCCCTTCAGTGAGGCCATCCCAGACATCCGTAACACAGTAAGATTATCTTGTCACAGTCTGCATTCTTTCTTGGAACCAACCTGCTAAATGATTTTTTTACATACATTAAGATTCACTCTGTGCTGTAAAGTTTATAGGTCTTGACAAACGCGTAATGACCTGCATCACCATCACAGTTCATAAAGAATAAGAGCAATGCCCTCGACCCCTGTGCCCCACCTGCTCAGCCCTCCCACCCCCACCCAAACTCTGGCAACCAGTGATGTTTCTACGGTGCCTGCACTTTGGCCTTTTCCAGACCGTCATATGGTTGGAGTCACACAGTGTACAGCCTTTCCAGATTGACCTGTTCCACTTAGTGATATGCGTTTATGTTTCTTCCCTGTGTTTTTGTGGCTTGGTCTCTCATTTCTTTTTATTACCGAATAAGGTTCCATTGTAGAAATGTATCACAGTTTGTTTATCCCGTTGCCGACTAAAAGACATCTTGGTAGCTTCCAGCTTGGGGGAATTATGAATAAAGCTGCTATAATTATCCATGTGCAGGTGTGAATGCGTTTTGTGTGAATGTGTTTTTAGCTCAACTGGGTAAATGCCAAGGAGCACGGTTGCTGGGTTATATGGCGTGACTATGTTCGACGCTATGAGAAACTGCCAAAAAGTGACTGTGCCATTTGGGTTCCCCCAGCGGTGAACGAGAGTTCCTGATGCGCTGCATCCTCACCAGCATTTGCTGTTGTCAGCTATTTGAATTTTAGCCAGTCTAATTGGTGTACGGTGGTATCGCATTGTTGCTTTGATTTACGGTTCCCCAGTGACGAATGCAGTCGAGCATCCTTTCATGTGCTTGTTTGCTATCCGTACATCTTATTCTCTGGTAAGCTGTCTTTTCAGATCTTTTGCCCTTTTTAGAATTGGGTTTTTTGTTTTCTTATTGTTTAGTCTAAAGAGTCTTTTGTATATTTTGGATGCAAGTCCTTTATGTTTGTTTTGAGACCCACCTCATGTAAACCGGGGTTCCAGTGCCAGAGTGGCTGGCAGCCCCACCCCAACAGGACATGAAGGGGGCTGGATGTTGTGTTCCCAATGTGCCTGCCTTGGGGGACTTCACTCACCTGGTGGGCAGCCTATTGCCTGGCTGTTCTACCCCCAAGACGAGGGGTCCCCTGCCCGAGGAGCTTGCTTACACTGGAGGGTGTCCCTGTGCCTCTCGGCCGACCCATGTCCAATTGTGCCTACCTGACAATCGCTCTGGTGGTGGGAGCCCGGCCTATGTCCCCATTGGCATCCCAGAGGGAACCCGGCCTTGGGCAGCTCCTGGTTCTTCGTGTGAAAGGTGCAATTTCATTACACCAGCACAGTAGGAAACAGGTTCAAAGATTTATTAACTGAAGATGCTGGTAGGGAGGGCACCAAGAGATGGGAGGGCATCCTCCATCTGTCCCAGGTCACAGGGGCCAGAGCGAAGGGCCAGGCAGAGAGAGAGGAGGGGACAGGGAGAGAGACTGCAAAATCGAGAGACAACTAGCAGTGTACACAGGGAGTAGGGTTTTGGTTACTTTAAGTTCAAGGGCAAGTGCCTGAATGGTCCAGGGAGCCCAGTCTGCTAGACACAAGAGATGCCTCTAAGTTTTTATCTCTGCAGCCAGCTCGGGCCATTAGGGTGTGGCATAGAACTGCAAACTCCCAAGGGTGACTGAGGACTGTTGCTGGTACGAGAAAGTTACACTTGTATTCACAGTGGATGCTGAGGCAACCTAAAATTGTAAGAATTCACTACGATGCTTTGCAAATATTTTCTCATAGGGTATGGCTTGTCTTTTTATTCTCGAAACAGTGCATTTTGCAAAACAGAAGTTTTAAATTTTAATTAAATTCAACTTATCATTTTTTTCCTTCATGGATTGTACTTAGTTTGTATTTAGATTGTACTAAACCCAAGATCACCTTGATTTTCTCTTATGTTATTTTCCAGAAGTTTTCTAGTTTTCTGCTTTCCATCAGGTGTGTGATTCGTTTTGCGAAAGGTGAAAAATCTCTGTCTAGATTCACGTTTTTGCTTGTGGAAGTCCAATTGCTCAAGCACCCTTTATTGAAAGACTATCTTTCCTCTACTGCATGGCTTCTGCTCTTTTGTCAAAGATCAGTTGCCTGTATCAGTGTGGGTTTATTTCCGGGCTCTCAGCTATGTTCCACTGATGTGTGTGTTTATTCTTTCACTAATACCACACTGTCTGGATCACTGTAGCTTTCTAGTAAATCTTGAAATTAGAAATGTCAGTTCTCCAACCTTGCTTTTCCTCTGCAGTATTGTGCTGGCTATTCTGGGTTTGTTGCCTTTCCATACGAACTTTAGAATCAGTTTGTCAATATCCACAAAATACCTTACTGGTATTTTAATTGGGACTATATAAAATCTGTAGATCAAGTCGGGAAGAATTCCCATCTTAAAAATGAGTGTTCCAATCCTAAGCATATAGAATCTCTCTCTTAGATCTTGGATTTTCTTTCATCAGAGTCTTATCGTTTTTGTATATAGGTTCTATACATATTTTATTAGATTTGTACCTAAGTATTTCATTTTTGATAACAATTTAAGTGATAATTGTGTTCTGAATGCCGTGTCTAGGAAAAGCCATTGATTCTCAGTCTGTATCCTGATAACTTTAAAAGTAGTTGCAAACATTTCTGAGCCTTTGCCCTGTACGGAACTGCAGGGAGGCTCCAGGTTCCAGGTTCTCGCAGGGCGCAAATGTGCCATGGGCACCTGAGGCTCCCTGATCTCTGCAGAGAAGCAGGACACTGCTTCCTTTGGGGTGACATGGCAGATACAGCCCAGAGCCGGGTCACTGTCTGGGCCCAGAAGGACCAGAAGTTAGAGTGCACGTGTCCAAGTGGGCCTCACACCCAGAGGACCCGCTGGCCGGCAGGCAGTGGCCTCACATCTGGGCAGGGCCTCTGCCCCAGGGGTCCAGCCCGCTCCGCTCCCCTTCTCCGCAGCCCCTTTTCTCCCAGGAGTGGGGAGGGCCTCATCCCACCAGGCCTCCTAACTCAGCCCAAATCCAAATCAACCCACAGACCCCAGCCACAGGCCGTGGGCAGCAGGTCTGGATGCCTCTTCTGGGCCCCCCCCATATACTTGTTCCCCCCAGGGGGCTCACCAGGGCCGTACTCCACCAAGATGGGTTAGTCCCTACCACTGACGTCCCGGCCCCTCCCAGCTGCCCCACCTTTCTGCCTTCTTGGAAGTGGCCCCTGGATACTGTCTTAAGGGTCCCTATCCTCCTGTGCCCCTTGGCCCACGCCAGCTCAGCGATCAGACCCACACTGTTAAAGTGGGTCTTGTCATTGCCTGGCCTTAGGGGCTCCCGCCTCCCCACCACCACCCTGGCCTCCTCAGGCACCAGACTGCAGCTGCCCCAGGGTCCCCATTCCAGAGCCCCCAGACACCGGGCTCCTTCTCAGCCTCTCTCACCAAGCCCCCGCCCACCCCTGCCCCAGCTGCCCTGCTCCCCACACGCCCCTCCAGAAACTGGAGGGTAAGATCCAGAGCCGGCACTCGCATCCCACCCTGAACCCAGCAGGAGGTGAACTGCCAACACTGGGAAACACGGCCGACCTGGAGAGGCACGTTCCAGGCTGCCAGGCCTCGACCTCACGACAAGCGGGAATTCCAAAGCTCACGTCTGCACTCGGCACTTCCACTTTCTACCTTGACGTCACCTGGTCCTCGGAAAAGGCTGTTTCTGAGGCCTTAAGTTCTGAACAGCATTTTTAAGAAACCTAACTTGCACAAAGCACATGCTGCCTCACAGCTCTTTTTGAAAAGAAATGTCTATAATGAGCAAAGTTTAGCTCCCGTGGCCTGTCTGACGCCTGGGCTTTCTGACCCTCTTCCTGGAGCCACTGGAATGAAGGTGGCCCCCCTCCTCTACCCTCAAAACCTCAGCAGTGACCCAGGCTCCTCACCTGCTGCCGTCCTGAGCGCTGTGCTTGGACGGCGTCTGTCAGTGCTTTTCCGGGAAACATCTCGCCCGCTTCTGTCAGATCCAAGAGAAGCAACGAGGAAGCCATAGGTTTGGCCCCAGGACGTAAGAATTTCTCTCTGACCTATCACACCTGTGGCCTGCTCAGGTCAGCGAGCGCCTCCTCCCGCTGCCTGGCCGTCTGACGGACACCAAAAGCTGGATGAGGGCCCTGTTGGCGCAGGACTGTGGCTGCCCACCTCCAGGCTGGCCGTGTCTGGGACCCGATGGCTCCTTGTAAAGGCGGGAGGGCGCCCACCCCAGGACAGGTGTGGGAAGAGGGTGGGGCCTTCACTCTCAGAAGGTCTCACACTTTCGCTACGCAGCAAATGGAAATGTTCAGAAGTCACGAGGCCGCAAGGAGGGGCTGGCAGAGTCTGTGCCGGGGGGCAGACTCTGTGGGGGGCCTGGCTGGTACAGGCCCCGGGGTGCCAGACTCGCAGCTGGGGGAGCAATGCTGTGACGTAGGCAGTCGCCACCCGCAAGGCCGCAAGAGCACGGAGGATGGTTAACCTCGGTGGAATTATGAGGCAGCAATGGGTCTGGTTACTTATTACCTTTGTTTTCAATATAATGTTTTAATTCATAGATTTACATAGATTCATAGATTTAACTTTAATAACAGCTATGTTTAACAACCAGCTCTCAGGCACTCACAGCGAAACGTGGCCTTGGCGCTGACGCTGGGTCACACGCTAGATTTAGGGGCCATTACCGGGGGGCCAGTGGGGAAACGTCCCAGAAACAGGCTTGCTGTGGGTGGGGCTGTGCAGGGAGATGGCCCAGTGTTGGGACCTCGAGTGGCTGGGTCCCCAAGGGGCACCAGGTGTCATCCTCCACTCCAGGGCCCAATAGGTGCTCAGCCGGGGCGCTGGTGCTGACCGCAGCCAGGAAGGCTCTTCCCTGGAGGATCCATGAGAGCCTCAGGCAGGGACGCTCTCCCCAGCATGGCTGTCAGCCCAGGGATCCCTGGGTTGGGGCAGAGATCTGGGGTCCTTTTCCCCTGTGCAGGAGCAGCCAGACTTGCCTTCCTGTGGTACTGTCTGCCCCCTGCCCCCAGGGACATCCTGACACCTCCCTCCCGTGAGTCATGACCACTTCCTATGCTCCCCTTCCGTTTCTGTCCTCTGAACACCCCTCGTCTCCAAGTTCACCGGGGGCCAATGCCGTAGTCTCGGGTTCACCTTGGAGCATTAAACAGAACTCGCCTAATCAATCCACGAAGAGCAAAAACACAGCTCTCAGGCTGACCAGAAGCCCAGGTCACTCAGACAATCACCCGGTGCTTTGCTGATGTGGCATGTGATGGCCCTGGGCACGCTGGGCCAGTAGGCGCAGGCCCAAGCCAGAGGGGTCACAGCTCCCTGACGGGGGCACGAGGCCCAGTGATTGTGGGAGCACACATGTCGCTCACCCCACCCCGTACTAACGTTTGATTTAACAAGCTTCCAACGCTTAAAGTCGAGAGATTTCACATAAGGGTCTGAGATGCCAGCGTCTCTTCCCTGCTGGGCCCTGTCCCCGCCCCCCACCTGCAGCCACTGCCTGAGGCAGGAGGCCTCCAGGTACCCCGGGGGCTCCCCTTGTTCTGGAGTTGGAGTCGGGGGCCTGCCCAGGAAGAAGCTGGAGCTACCTGCCACAGGCAAGGAGGAGAAGGCTCCGGAAGGCCAGAGTGTGGGGCAAGGCCCCCTGCCCAGAACCATCCAGACATCGTGAGTCCTGGCAGTCGAGACAAGCAGCTCCAGCGCCCACAAACGGGCAGGCAGGAGGAGCACATGGTGGAGAGTCAGAACTCGGGCAGCGAGGGAGGATGCGGGACACTGAGTGTGGCCAGCCACGCACTGAAGCTGTAGAGGGGGCTGGGGTCGGGGCAGGTGGGCTTGACTAGGGGCTGAGGCAGTGTGTAAAAATCTATCCAGCTGCGCCCCTCAGATGCCTGCACTGCAGTTGATTGCCGTGTGTGTACCAGACAACGCTGGGAAAGTTAAAAACACAAACAAGAAGGAAAGCGCAGAGGCTTTGGGGTCGGGCCGCCTGGGGTTAGACCACCTTGGATACAGTGTTTGGCTGCAGGAAATGAGCATATTAGCAGCGGTGGCAGCTGGTGTGGGTTGGGGCAGGGGGTGACAGCACATGTTCTGGCTGGGGCAGGGGATGGAGAAGGTGCGGTCTCTCCTGAGACACTAAGCCTTCTCCCCTCCTCACTTCATCCGTGTACCTTGGGACAGGGCTTGGGGACCGACATGCTCAGATGACTCAGATGTGCAGCCCAGACTGTCCCGAGCTCCCGCAGGGTGAGCCGACAGCTGTCCCTGACGTCTCTGAGCACCTGACGTGGGTTCTGGTCCTGCCAGGGCTTTGTCTGCAGTGGAGCATCGTGGGGCAGATGCATGGGTGACTCACACATGCACACACACACACGAACACGTGCACGCACACGCACTCAGGGCTCCCAGAGCCAGGTGCTCTTCCCAGCTCGTGGCAGCCGTCCCCACAGGAAAGAAGGGCATCACCCCCATTTTACATGGTGGGGAAATCTCTTTCCTGTGGTCGCAGAGCTGTTGACAGGTGGTTGCATGGCCTTGCCCTCCCTGTCCATGGGACTTGTCACTCTTTGCCAGGGGCTGGTGCTCCCAGGCCATTAGCCTGAGTGTATGGAGGGGCATATCTCTAGCCAGCAGATGAAGGATAGGCATTGGGGTGTGACCATGGGGTCTCCTGGCGGCAGCTGGAGGCAAGCGGCAGAGCTCAGATGGTCTGTGTCCAGGCAGAGCATCCACGGCCACTCAGGCGCTCTGGGCACGAAGAGCTGTGCTTCCCAACCCCACGGAGGTCATGGTCGAGTGGGGGCACAAGGAGACGGGACCTCCATGAAGTCGGCACCAAATGGGGTCTTGTGGGGCACCAGGGAGTCTGGGTTAGGGGAGCTCAGGGAGGGCCTCCTGGGATGAGGGTTCCAAAGGCAGCAGACAGCCTGTGCAAAGGCCCTGAGGTCTCAGGAGTGAGTGCCGTGTGTGTGTGTGTGTGTGTGTGTGTGTGTGATGCGAGGGAAGGCTCAGGCTCTCCATGGTGGACCAGGCACACAGTGAAGCACATGATGTTTCCACATGTCTTCACCTGACATGTGGCTGTTACAGAACAGCAGGCACCATGGCTATGCGAGTAGTCCATATTCAATTCTGTTGTTTTTCTAAGTCCTAGTCAGGACCCACTAACTCCAGTGGTGGAACTGACCCCTGCTGGAGCTCATGGAGCCTGAGGTCATGTAGCAGTGTGGGCGCACCAGGGGTCAGGCATGATTGGGGAAGGGTCGGGAAGACTCTGAGCGCAGGCCTAGGTGGGTGAGGACAGGCCCATCGGCCACTCCCTGAGGCAGGCAGGTGTGTCTGCCCCACGATGCTCCACTGCAGACAAAGCCCTGGCAGGACCGGAACCCACAGGTGCTCAGAGACGTGAGGGACAGCTGTCGGCTCACCCCGCGGGAGCTCGGGACAGTCCCGCACATCTGACAGAGTCAAGGGCCACAGGAGAATTGCGGCTCCTGCGCGAGATCCAGGGAGGGCTCCAGGGAGAAGCGCTGAGACCCGGGGTGGAAGGGCTGGGCGGTGGCCCCGCTGCAGAGGAGGGCCAGGGCCTCCGAAGGGCTGGTCCCCAGAGGAGAGGGCAGGAAGGACAGAGCTTGGACACGCTCTGGACGTGAGGAAGCTACGAGGGGGAAGTGACCACGTGGGTGGGCCTGGAGGACATTGCGCAGGGAAATGGGAGATACAAATCCGCAGGCCCTCACTCCGTGCGGACTCTGAGAGCGTTGCTGTCACGGAAGGAGAATAGGAAGGTGGTGACCAAGGCTGACGGAGCAGGAGGGGTGGGCCAGGGCACAGGGTCTCCACCCGGAGGGCAGCTCTGGTGATCGCTGCACCATGTGGTAGCCACCGTCCACGACGCGCAGTGGCCCCGCATCCACGGGCTCCACTTCTGAGATTCAACCAACCACGGGTGGAAAATATTCGGAAAAAAATATAAAAATAGCAATACAATAATTTTAAAAATGCAAATTAGAGATCAGCCTGAGCAAGACTGGTGAGACCCCATCTCTACATAAAATAGAAAAATTAGCTGGGTGTGGTGGCGTGTGACTGTAGTTCCAGCTACTGAGGCAAGAGGGTCACCGGAGACAGGAGTTGGAGGCTGCAGTGAGCTATGATGACACCACTGCACTCCAGCTCAAGCAATAGAGTCTCTGTCTGAAAAAAAAAATGCAAATTTTATAAAATATAACAACTATTCATGTAGCATGTACATTGCAGCAGGTATTATAAGCACTCTGGAGGTGATTTAAAGTGTGTGGGAGGTTATACGCAGACACATCATTTTATATAAGTGACTTGAGCATCCACAAATTTTGGTGTTGCTAGGGTCCTGGAGCCAATCCCCCCGGACATCAGGGGATGACTGTATTGTATACTTCAAAATTGCTAAAAGAGTAGATTTTCAACATTCTCACCACAAAAAAATGGTAAGTTAGGTGATGGATAAGTTAATTAGCTTTATTGTATCTTTCTACACCGTATACATAGATCGAAACACCACATTGTACTTCATAAATACACACAATTATTATTTGTCAATTAAAAGTAAATAAAAATAAAATAAACTCATTGCAAAAAAAAGGTACAGATGCCCATGGCCTTGGGCAGCAGAAGAGACTGGCCATGTGCCCCCTCCAAGCACGAGGACCACACAGGATAGTAGAAGTGGCCACAGCACCTCGTCTGTGCTGCCTCCTACCTGCATGGTGGACGTGGTGTGTGCCACTTGGATTTAGTGTCGGGTGGCTTTTGGATCTTTCTGTTAGTTGCCTATCGATGGTGCACGAATTCATATTTCTTTCATTCCAGAAGTTGCTGGTGGCAGAATGCTGGGCAGGATGGAGGGAAGGCAGCGGAGGGTTGCTTTGGAGGCTGGGTCCACTGGCCAGGCAGTAAAGGGTCGGGCTGATCAGAGGCCCAATGGGGGAGGGCGCAGGGCTGAGTGTTGGAGGCACTGGGGTCCCTGGCAGTCCAGAGCCCAGGGTTGCAGGTGCTGAGTGTCCGAGGGTGGAGATGCCCAGGCAGAGTCTGCCGATGTGAAGATGAAGATGCAGAGAGTCTGGGGGTGTTGGGATTCGTCCTGACATTGATATCTCCTGGGGGTGGAGAGAGGGAGCCAGAGACCAAGTCATCGTCACTCTCGGGTGGGGCCACTGCAGCAACAGCGGGAGGGCAGGGTGCACAGGGAGGGGCCGCCTCCTGTAGGGAGGTCTAGGGGAAGTTGAGGCTCCAGGAGCCATCCCTGCCTATGAGAGGAGGGGCTGGCCCCAGGCAGGCCGGAGACACCTGGCGACAGGGGGGCTTGTGTCGGGCAGTGACTGAGGAAACAGAGAAGCGTGGCCAGGGCTGAGGGTGCAGGCCAGGGGGCTAGTCCAAGCCTGGCAGCAGCGCTGACCCACCACCAGGGGCCCGTGGGGAGGGATGTTCGATGTTCAGGCAGGGTCTGTCCAGGACCCCGTGGCCATGTCACCAAATCGTCACCCTCAGACTCTCTTTGCTGAGGCCGCAGAGAGCCTGAAGTCCAGAAAATGATGAATTCATATTCATAAGCCACAGCTTATCACAAGCTGTCACCCAACAGCCAGTCGGAGGAATCTCTGGCCAGGTCTTTGTGTCCAAAGCAATTGATTTCTACCCGAGCTACCTGAGCACCAGGCCAATGCTGGCCGTGAGTGGCAGGGATGCAGCCAAAGCTGGAGGCCTCACTGTCCTGCACATGCCCAGTCCCCTGGGTCAGGAAGCAGGTTGTCACGTGCTCAGAGGAAACCCTGGGCACAGCATCTGTCGCTCCCTCCCAGATGTGGTCAGGCAGGCGTGGGCATGTAAGTGTGGCCACAGGCTCACAGGTGTGCCACCCCCTCCAGGTGCTGCTGTGGTCAGCCAACAAGGTGTTTGAGGAGCTGACAGACATCGAGAGGCAGTTCCACAAGGCCTTCTACACCGTGCGGGCCTATTTGAACTGCGACCGATACTCGGTGGGCCTCCTGGACATGACCAAGGAGAAGGTGAGGCCTGGGGCTCTCAGGGGCCCTCCCACCCGCCTGGCTCGGCACCTGCACTGACCACCTCACTCTCTTCTCTGCCCAGGAATTCTTTGACGTGTGGCCTGTGCTAATGGGAGAATCCCAGCCGTACTCAGGCCCACGCACACCTGACGGCCGAGTAAGTCTTGGTGGCCAGCTAGGGCCAGCTGCACACCATGGCTCCAGGGTGGGAGAGGGTGGCCCCCAAACAAGGTCGCCAGCAAATGTTCTGCTTGGTTGGGCTCCTAGTGCCCCCTCCGCCATCGTCATAACATCTCCCCACGCGGGAGCTTGTGAACATGCGTGTGTGCATGTGTGCACATATGTGCAGGAGTATGGGCCCAGTTTGAGTGTGGGGTTATGTGGGACCCAGAGGGAGGATGCATCCAAATCAGAGTGCATGAAGCATGCCCCACAGGTACCAGCATGTGTGCCCATGTGCATGTGTGTGGGTGTATGCGTGTGTGCTTGTAAAACATGCGTGGTAGATACATCTGTTGTGCAATTACATGTGAGTGTGTGGTTTTATGTGACTGTGTTTGTGGGGAGCAGGGCACCTGGAGTCTCTTGCGTGGGTGGAAGGCCCAGAACCAATGTGTCTGTTTCTAGGAAATCGTCTTCTACAAAGTCATTGACTACATCCTCCACGGCAAGGAAGACATCAAAGTCATTCCGTAAGTGCCAGGGCTTCACAATAGGCGTCCCCGCAGGAGGGACACCCTCAGCCCCAGGTGTGGCTTCAGGACCACAGTGGGGTTAGCAGTGCTTGGGCTGCTCTCTGCGCTGTGGGTGTCCTGGAGCAGGGTAGGGAGGAGAAGGCTGACTCGCTGTTCCGGGAGACAGTGGCGAGAGAGGGGTGAGCTGAGGCATTGGGGACCTCCAGAGTGGATGGCCAAGGTCCAGGTGCACTGTCCAGTGGTCCTATCAGCAGCAACTGAACTTTGAGGCCTTCAGGGTCTTGCCTTGGCTCACCCAGCCCCACCTGGACAAGTGGAGTCTCTAGCGGGGAGGCCTGGCATTGCACTCCCCTGGGGGGCTGGGAGAGGAAGGGTGTCCAGTCCAGAGGTCAGGGCAGGACTCCAGCCTAGAGAGACTGGGCAAGTTGGTCAGCCTCTCCAACCCTGCAGCTGCGTGGCTGTGGGGCCGTGATCCCACAAGCCTGTCAGGACCAGGGCCCTAGGCCCCAGACAGCACTGGGACCCAGCTGCCAGGCTGGAATGCAAGTCAGGGCCAGGACTGCAGGACAAGTGACTGTGTGAGTCCTAGGAGCAGCCTTGGTGTCCCCAGGAGGGGGCGAGGGCTCCTGCAGAGTGAGGGCCCTGGCACGGCAGAGCACTGGGGGGATGAGGCAGTCCAGATATCGCCAAACCTCAGGCCCCTGCTCCCACCTGGAGCCCAGAGAAGGGAACAAACGTCAAGGCTCACACACTGTGCCAGAGTCTGCAAGTGCACGTCTGACACAGAGCGCCTGGTCCTCTGACCCTCTGCTCTCCCCACAGCACTCCACCGGCCGACCACTGGGCCCTGGCCAGCGGCCTTCCAACCTACGTGGCAGAAAGTGGCTTTGTGAGTCCCATGCTGTCTGGGCCTCGGCCCTGCTCTGGCCTGGTGCCTCCCGCTCCTCTCCCGCAGTCCCCCTCCCTGCCCGCCTCCCCGTGCTGTGGCCAGCCCTCAGCTGCTGCACTTTGCCGGCTTAGAGTTCGCCCCTTGCGAGTGAGACCGGGATGGAGAGTCCATTATAGAATCACATTATACCTTCAGCTGCTTGAGGCAGTCGTTTTTCTAATCCTTTTTCAGATTTGTAACATCATGAATGCCTCCGCTGATGAAATGTTCCAATTTCAGGTACCTGTCCATTCCTTCCTTGATAAAAACTGTATTTTACTTGGGCAAGAAGATATTTTGGTGTAGAAATGATGAACTGAATTAGCTTTTGTCACAAAATCAACCTCTAAGTCTCAGTGACAATGAGAAGCACGTGTTTCATGCTCATAGGTCTGCAGGTCAGCGGGGCTCAGCGGGTCTTGGCTGAGCTTTACTGAGCTCAGCTGGATTCAGGTGATCTTTGTTGGGCTCAGTTGATCTTGGTTGGGCTCAGCTGGGTTCAGGTGATCATAGCTGGGCTCAGGTGATCTAGGCTGGGCTCAGCTGGGTTCAGGTGATCTTTGCTGGGCTCAGCTGGTCTTGGTCTCAGCTGGTCTCAGTGGACCTCAGCGGGCTCAGCTGGGCCAGGCTGGGCCCTATTGAGGGTTCGAGTCTGCTGTACATGCCTTCACTGGCGCCACATGGCCAGCAAAGTCTCGTTCCTGGGGGAGGTAGAGAGTCAAATGGAATGGACTGGTGGAAACATGGTTTGCTATTGGCACACTGTCCACTTTCCACTGACGAGGCCTAGTATTGGAGGGATGGAAGATAGGACCAACTACACAATTTGCAGCACCCAGTACAAAATGAAAATATGTGGCCCCTTGAGCAATTATTAAGAACTTTAAGAGCACGACAGCAGAGCATTCAACCAAGCTCAGGACCCTCCTGAGAGGGAGCTCCTGTGTGATCAAAGCCCTTGCAGGCCTGGTGGGAAAATATCCTCCACCTCCTCTAGTGGGAAAACCACGACACAAAAACCCTGGACATGAGTTCAAACACAAGGAGGGAGTGGAGAGACAGAAGCAGCGACCCAATCCTCACAGTTGGAGGCAGAATAAAAGAGGCTCACATTCCCCAGGGGCCAGGGCCAGTCATGGGGAGTGTTCAGCTCTGGATGCCACCCTGCAGGAGGGTGCCCTGGACGACTCGGGCTGGGTCATCAAGAACGTGCTGTCCATGCCCATCGTCAACAAGAAGGAGGAGATCGTGGGAGTTGCAACGTTTTACAACAGGAAAGATGGGAAACCCTTTGACGAACAGGACGAAGTCCTAATGGAGGTAAACGTCTGTTACCAGGTGTGGCTTTGGAGGTGATGTGTGTGGGACACTGGCTGTGTGGGGCTTCACCGCGCACCTCGGCCCTGCCCAGCACAAGGCCAGGGAGAGTGGGGGCAGGAAGGGCTGGGGGGGGCCTATTCCTGAAAGCAGAAGCTCTCTGGCGGCACCTGGGGACCTGCTCAGAAGCCACAGGGCACAGTGCACGGGAGGTGCGCCCCGAGGTGCGCTGGGGTGGGTGATGCTGCGGCCCTCTCTCCCAGTCCCTGACGCAGTTCCTGGGCTGGTCTGTGATGAACACCGACACCTACGACAAGATGAACAAGCTGGAGAATCGCAAGGACATCGCGCAGGACATGGTCCTCTACCACGTGAAATGCGACAAGGATGAAATCCAGGCCATCCTGGTACTGCCCCTCCTGCCGGCAGTCCCTCTGCCGCAGGGAGGCGGGCTCCCCGGACACACCCCGGGGCCCACCCTGACTGCCCAGCCCAGGGCGCCCTTCCCGTGCCCCAGTCTCCTCAGCTTCCTGGTCCGTCCCAGGAGATTCCATCAGTCACACATGTGGGTGGCTTAGAACAGTGCCCAGGACACAGGAACACACAGGAAAGTGAGCTGCCACACACACATTAGCATTAATCTCTGGAATCAGAGGCCACCCGGGCCTTGGCAAGAGGAAAGCTGACCATTAGTACTCAGACGTCACTGCATCCCACACACAAGGGCAGAGGTGACACTGTCGCTGCCTCAGGACACATCTTTCTTCTCAGCCAACCAGGGAGCGCCTGGGGAAGGAGCCTGCTGACTGCGATGAGGACGAGCTGGGGTCGATCTTGGTGAGGGTCCCGCTCCCATCCCTTGCAGGGAGACTGGCCAGCCCTGAGGTGGGAGGGGATAGTTCTCCTTTCTCTGAGCTCAGAGGTGCTTGGCACACACAGTGTCATCTTGTGGCATTGGCTGCTGTCTGCGTGTGCATTCACATGTGTGTACATGCCTCATGTGTGTGTCTACATCGTCCTGGCTTTCAGTCTCACCTGGCGTGTCTCTGAGTGTGTTTGTCCGGCTAACGATGTAACTCGACATCTGCACTGCTGAGTGTACCTCCATGTCCACCTGTTTCTTCTGCACTTTTCCAGAACATCTATGCTTAGTTTCTGTGGGCATGGCTTGAACTACATGTCCATGCATGTCATCCCTGCTACAGGAGTGGCCAGGAGCCCACAACACCCAGTGTGTGTGTGTGCACATGTGTGCACTTGTGCGTACACATGGTGCCTATGGACATGTGCTTGTGCATCTCCCAGAGATCATCGCTTGGTAACCTGGCAGTGATATGGTGTCTCCATCACCCTGCACCTGCCTGCGTGATTTAGCCAGAGTCACTCAGAGGCTGTCAGCCCTACATAGGAGGCCTTTGGCATGTGAATGCGCTTGGCAGGTTCTGAAAGTCGCTCATCTGTATGACTGTACGGCTGTGTGCATGTGTCTGCGTGGTGTGAGTCTACACACATGTGCCTGTGTATCATGGGTGTGCCTGTGTGTTCACAGGCGTGATTGTGTATCCATATGTGTCTGCATCTCTTTTTAGGTACATCCCTTTGTGTTTGCCTGTTTGTCTCCCCACCATTACTCTGTCTGCCCAGTTGGGCACAGTCCTCACTGTTGGGCCACAGGGTGGGAGGAGAGGAGGGAGGAGGGACGATGGCCTGAACCAGCAGGGTCCTGGGCTCCAGGCTGGAGCAACTGGGAGCACAGATGCCGGCAGAGATGCCCCGGCACCTGCAGCTGGACAGGGGCTTCAGAGAGGAGAAAGCTGGAAGAACAAATGAGGGCTGCCATGGGCCTGCCTCCCTCAACCCAAGATCTCTCCCCACAGAAGGAAGAGCTGCCGGGGCCCAAGAAGTTTGACATCTATGAGTTTCATTTCTCTGACCTGGAGTGCACGGAACTGGAGCTGGTCAAATGTGGCATCCAGATGTACTACGAGCTGGGCGTGGTCCGCAAGTTCCAGATCCCCCAGGAGGTGGGTGACGTGACAGGGGGACATAGGCGGGGTCATAAGTCCCCCAGGATGTGGGAATGGGGATGTGGTAGGGGGTCCTGGATCTCCCAGGCAGGAGGTGAGGGAATTGTGTTGGGGTCCCAGGTCCCACAGGAAGTTTGGGGGGCAGACATGTTCATCACAGAACAGGTAAAATATATGCAGCAAGTAAGCCTAAAATAAACAATGAGATGGATGAGTGCATGGTTAGATGAACAGATGGATGAATGAGTGGATGGGTGGGCAGGTGGATAGATAGATGAAATGGATGGATGGATGGTGGTTGGATGAATGGGTTAGTGGATGGGTGGATGAATGGATGAGTAGATGGGTAAATGGATGGTTATATGGATGTATGGGTGATGGACAGGTGAGAGGGTGAATTGATGAATGAATGGATGGGTGGACGGACGGATGGAGAGATGAGTGGATGGATGAGATGGATGGGTGATGGATGGGTGAGTGGGTGATTAGATGTATAGGTGATGGATGGGTGAGAGGGTGAATTGATGAATGGATGGATGGGTGGATGGATAGAATGGTGGATGGAAGGAAGGATGGATTGGTGGATGGACCACTAGGTGGGTGATGGAATTCTGCCCTGCCCAGCTCTACCTCACAAGTGCCTGACATGGCACTCCCCCCGATGAAGGCCGGCAGGGGCCAGCAGTGAATGAGGGAACAAGAAAGGTCATGGGGGCCTAGAAGACAGAGCATGGGGATGATGGACTCGAAGCAGGGCTCCCACCACAGAGCCATCAGCACATGAGGCTTTGGTGGGACTTCCACCTGGTGCCAGGGCCCATGTGTCCTCTCGGCTCCCTCAGGTCCTGGTGCGGTTTCTGTTCTCTATCAGCAAAGGATATCGGAGAATCACTTACCACAACTGGCGCCATGGCTTCAATGTGGCCCAGACGATGTTCACGTTGCTCATGGTGCGTGGCCGGGACTCAAGAAGGGTTTCCCTGTTAGGCCTCCTGAATGACCAGGGTTGCGCAGACCCTCCTGGTGCCAAGGGTAGTGCCCCACATAACCCAAGAGCGAGAGACAAGCCCTTCAAGGGCAGAGGGATTGGAGGAGGCCAACACCCACTGACTGCACACTCTAGCCTGGCCACAGGTGGGGGGTACTGGAAGGAGGGGAGAAGACTCAGGCCCAGCACCCCAATCCCCACCCCTGCCCTCCACTGGAGCCAGGCACATGGGCATGGGAGGTCCTGTCTTCGCAGACGGGCAAGCTGAAGAACTACTACACGGACCTGGAGGCCTTCGCCATGGTGACAGCTGGTCTGTGCCACGACATTGACCACCGTGGCACCAACAACCTGTACCAGATGAAGTAGGCTCCCTGCTGGGGCACACGGGTGGCATGTGAATTAGCAACAGATCACCTCCACACCCTTGGCATGAATCTGAGCACCCCACTAGCTGTGATGCAGAAAGTGGGGCCTGTTATAGGGGCTGCAGCCCGTGGGGACCGAGGGGTGCCCCCACACCAGCAGGGCACCCAGCATTGGCCCCTCACCCCCACCGCGTCTCAGCTGCTCTTCTAACCATTCATTTGTTTTTTAATAAAATGTGTAACAGGTCCCAGAATCCCTTAGCCAAGCTCCATGGCTCCTCAATTTTGGAACGGCACCACCTAGAGTTTGGGAAATTCCTGCTCTCGGAGGAGGTTTGTGTCTTGCTCTTGGGTACCATGCGGCTGTGTCCTGAGGAGCCAGTGTTTGGAGCGGTGTTCTGACCTGGGGCTGAAGCTAGAGGGAGTGGGCCTGGCTCTGGCAGCAGGAGGACACCAGTGGGCTGTGTGAGGAGCCCCAGGATTAGAGCGGAGTTTGGAAACATCCCCATCATGGGGCGGGGTAGGGTCCAAGGAGGCAGGGGTCCGGGACTGCCTGGTGTGGGGCAGAGGCCTCCATGGGGTGGCTGGATTTTGAGCAAAGGGCGGCTGAGCAGGGTGATTCCCAAGGAACCAGGACACCAACCACTCCTCCCTCCCCACCCCGGGCTGTGGTCTGTGCGGCCACCTGGGTCCAGAGCGATGACCCAAGGTAGAAGCTGCTGGGAGATGGGTGGACACCCTGAGGGAGGTGTTGGCAGGGCCATCCTGGCTGCAGAGGAACAGGATCCACCTGACAATGGCCGGAGGGCCAGGGCTTGAAAGGCACAGACAGGCCACCCAGGAGTGGGAGGCACTGGGTCCTCATGGTCTGAGATGACTGTGGGGGCCCCGATGGCCCTGAGCACAGCCCTGAGACCGACCAAGTGGCCTCCGGCAGAGCTTGAACATCTACCAGAACCTGAACCGGCGTCAGCACGAGCATGTGATCCACCTCATGGACATTGCCATCATCGCAACGGACCTGGCACTCTATTTCAAGTGGGCACCCTTCCCGAGGGCGGTAGGGGCCGGAACAGGGAGCCTCGAGGGGGCAGGCGGGGGAGTCCAGGGTTGAGGCTCAAGCAGCACAGCCAGGGGAGGGACCCAATCCTGGTGCAGAGGGGGCCTGGATTCTGGCCTCCAGCCTCTCCTGCAGGGGAGGGGGGTAGGTGCCCTCCGCTTGCTCCCACCTGCGCCCTCCCTTGTTGTTGGGGTTCAGAAAGAGGACGATGTTCCAGAAGATAGTGGACGAGTCCAAGAACTATGAGGACAAGAAGAGCTGGGTAGAGTACCTGTCCCTGGAGACAACGCGGAAGGAGATTGTCATGTGAGTGGCAGGGCTGCTCCCCTGCAGAGCACGAGCGCCACCTGCCCATCAGCAGTTTGATCCTGAGACCCTTCCCCCAGACAAGCTGGGAGGCCCTGGCCTCCGAATCTCTGGCACTAGAGCAGCACCATCTCTCAGTAGCCTACTAATGCCTCAAAACAAACACACCGCCCTATTCGCTCCCCATTTTCAGGGAAGAAAGTGCAGGACTTCGAGGGCAGACAGGCCATCTTCTTGGTTTGGGGCCTTCAGCAATCATTCACTTTATTTCCTGAGCTTCTATTTCATCTAGAAAATGTCAATTCAGAGCTAATGTCTTTGCCCAGGCTTGTCTCAGGCTTGTCTTACATGTAAGAAAACATATAAAAACTACCTGCACTCAGAAGGCGTCCAGTGAATACTGGTGACTGGGTCTGTTCTGTCTTCAGGGCCATGATGATGACAGCCTGCGACCTGTCTGCCATCACCAAGCCCTGGGAAGTCCAGAGCAAGGTTAGTGTTCGCATAGGCCACATTGACCCGGAATTAATGCCTCCTCACAGGCTTGAGGGGCTGCATCTGGGGCAGCCCAGACGGCAGATTGCAAGCAACACTGAGGGCGGCCTCCAGCCCTGGCCGGGGCGGCAACATGGGAAGAGCCCCCTGTGCTCAAGAGCGGCCCCACGCCCTGAGTGATGGGACCTCAGAGTCTGGGGCAGAGAAGACAAAGCCCGGAGCCTTCTGACCAGCACAGAGCCCACTGATGGTGGCCTTTGTGTGCCCTCCAGGTTGCTCTTCTGGTGGCTGCTGAGTTCTGGGAACAAGGTGACTTGGAAAGGACAGTCTTGGATCAGCAGCCCATTGTGAGTGCTGCTTCCAGAGTCTCCCACCCCAACAAGGAGATTAGACCCCTTCATGGTCCTCAGGAGCCTCTGGCCTGGCTCAGTGGCAGCCGGGACCCTGGGGTTTCTGGGGTCCTAAGTCTTAATCTCACTTTGTGAGGCCATGCAACATGAGTTTAGGGGGCTCAGGACCTGGGTAAAACTATGGAAAAAGCAGAGCTGGGGTGATGCTCAAGCAGAGATGAGAGTCGTCGAAACTGGAAGAGCCAGGGCCCCTCTGTGGGTCCAGGCGGCTCTGCAGGTAAGCCCAGCTGGACCAAGCTCTGCTTCAGGAAGGCCCCTGGCAGGGCATGCAGGGCCTACGCCACGGTGAGCTGGACTGCGCCAGGGTCTTCAAGTCAGCAGCACAGCTCAGGAGACACCGCCAGCACGTGGGGAGGGCTGTTGCCCACTGGGGCCCCAAGGCTGGACTGACTAGAGCCAACAAGGAATGTGGAGAGGTGCTGCCACCAACAGCTGGCCATGGGGGGTGTCTTGGCTTTTTGCTTCCAAGGGCCAGCGTCTCTCAAGCAGGATTGGCAGCCTGGGCCAGGCTCTGTCTCCAGCCTTGGGCTCTGCTCTTTTTGTGTCTCTGGGAGTGAATTGATCAGATCTGTGGAGTTGGGGGCTGGGCGAGGTCCCCAGGTGCTGAGGAGGGTCCCCTTTGTGACCCTCCTCTGCTTCCCCCACAGCCTATGATGGACAGGAACAAGGCAGCCGAGCTCCCCAAGCTGCAGGTTGGCTTCATCGACTTCGTGTGCACATTCGTGTACAAGGTGCGTGGCATGGAGGCGTTCCATGTTGGTCTGCCATTTGGCCCCACAAGGACACAGGGCAGGAGCTGGGGGACATTCTGAGGCAGGGGTCCAACTGCAGAGCCCCTGTGTGATGCCCCATGACACCCTGGCCGCACAAGAGCTGCATCTCTCTGGGTGTGCTCTGTGGTGACAGCCCACGCCCTGAGGAGGACATTATCTGGTTCTCCGTGAAGTTGTCCCTGACTGGGCTGTGCCCTTCTGGGGGAAAGTGGGACGAGGACACTCAGTCCAGAAGTGGCCTCAAGTCACAGCCCTACACAGGGCATCCCCCAACTGCCTTCCCCGACTCCACCACACCATGTCCACGTGTGATTTGTGACGTGTGCTTGCGTGCGAGAGATGGGAGAGGGCCGCAGGGTCTGCCCGCCCACCCGTGTTCTTCCACCTGCGTTCACCACCCTTCCCTCCATCCTGCCCCTCGGCCCCTACAGGCGGCATTTTCTACTGTGATCTTGCATCTTCTTGCTAACACTGTCCACATGGAGGGCGTTCACACCCTAAAGCTCCCCGTTCTAACATCGGAAACACAAAAACTGAGCCCTTGTCCCTTTTTAGGGCTTTGCCATCTCAGTGGTTCTCCCTCCTGCCTGCTGGTCCCCACGGGTGAGCAAGGGACGGTGATGGGGACAGGCAGGGAAAGCAACTTCTCTGTTCCCTCCAGGAGTTTTCCCGTTTCCACGAAGAGATCCTGCCCATGTTTGAACGGCTGCAGAACAACAGGAAGGAGTGGAAGGCGCTGGCCGACGAGTACGAGGCCAAAGTGAAGGCCCTGGAGGAGAAGAAGAAGGAGGAGGAGCAGCCGACCAAGAAAGGTCTGCGCTCCCTCGGCCTGCGGGGCAGCGACGATGGACCTCCCCAGTGGCGAGTGAAGGGGCAGAGAATCACACAACAGAGCAGATTTCAGACAGCCCTGTTGCTGGCCCACTCAGGTTCCCACTGCAGGAGCCGTGGTGGGGAGGCCCCATCCCGCGGAAACGCACACCGCCTCCACCTGGTTAACAGACCCAGAGTGAAGGATTTCCTCGCGCTCCTGGCCAGTGAACTCACGTGTCTCCTAAGGAAGCACCTGTGTTTTTTCCTTTACAATAGGAAAGCCCACTGACCTCTTAACAGCTCACTTCTTCCACCATCCAGTAACTTAAAACCTGCCCCTCCTCCCATGCCACCCTCAGAAACAAAACAGCAAACCTAAAATTAAAAACAAAACAAAAAAAAAAAAACAAAATAGGCAAGATACGATAAAAAGAAGTCCTATACTGTGTCCAGAGCATTTACCTCCTCACCCTACGTTATGGGAGTGGGATTCAGTTGTAACAAGTCAGTGCACCCCAAATTAGAACCCCAGTGGCATCGGCCTTGGTGTAGCCTGTGCTCGACCACCTAGCTCTGGGGTTTTGCTTGCTATTCCCTGCAATCCTACACTATGGACACAACGACGTAAACAAGGCAGCCAGGGCTGTGGGAGGCCAGGACTGAGTAATCCGGGCACGGTGTCAACAGGGCTAAAGCACTAAGGCAGGCTCAGCCCCGGCTAATCGGCTTGGTATGGTCACAGACCGAGGCTCTGTCCTTTCTCCTACAGGGGCTGGCAGAGGACACAGGGAGTGGAGGGGAAGACACTGGGCTGGTGCAGCCAGTGCACGGTTCTCACTCTTGGTCTTGTCCTCTCTTGCAGTGGGCACAGAAATTTGCAATGGCGGCCCAGCACCCAAGTCTTCAACCTGCTGCATCCTGTGAGCACCAGTCCCGTGGGGACCCGACGGCTCCCACACTCCACTCACACACTAGGACTCAGGCCCTGCCTGTGGCAGTTTGGTACAAGAGGTTAGGAAGCCCAAGAAAATGACTGAAGATAACTTTGGATATTTTGGGGGTTTGTTAAGGTTTGTGTTTTTATAAAGCCAACTATGAATAATTTACAGTGTAGGCTACATTACTCATCCATTTTTTGGATACGTAGTAGTTACCACCAGGAGATCTCTGAAAAGGTCTGTGAACTGTGTCTAAAATCAGAGTGGAGCATTCACAACTGCACATGTATATATGTGTATATAGGTAGATAGATGGGTTCAGAGATGCTGTTTCCCATCTGGTTGAGGAAAAAAACACGAGGCCAGAGATTTAAAATAAAGAGAAAACAACATGCCTATTTTTTATGTGGTGGAATTACAGCAGAGAACACATTGTATTTGACCCGTCAGGAAATTCTATCAGAAAGGTCATGGACCAAGCAGAGCAGCCATCAGACTTGAGCAGTCTGAGCAGAAACGATCCGCACCAAGCGCCACATGCAATGCTCCCTTCCTAACAAGGAGGTTGGGGTGGGCCCAGATTCTCCTTCTAACAGCAGCTTTCCTTACAGGAGCAACCACGCGCCCCAGTGACTTAATACTGGTAAGCCTAGAGTGAAGGGCAGAGGCAGGAGACCCAATGGGACATCACAGAACTCGCATTTGGAATAGGTATTGTTTGGCAGCAAGTAAGGATTTTCAACTCGTGATGTGAGCTCCCCTGACACTGGGCAGGGACAGCCCACTGGAGCCAGTTTAATTTTCATCTCACTGGTCAGTGACCCCTGGTAACAAGAGCCTGTGACTGGGAGCTCCTAGGGGTTTCTCAGAAGGACCCAACAGCAGACAGCCCCTCTGGATACCATCCCACCAAGCTCAGGAGGCACTTGTCACCTCCCTCACTCAAACCTCACCCTAACCAAGCACAAGGCTTTAAAATACTTGCAGGGCTTCTCATTTTCTCTTCCCATAGGCAAGTGAACTCATTTTACAAATGGAACTAGGGCTCGAAGCCTAGAAATTTCCTCAAGGCATGTAGCTGGGAAGTATTAATAGCAACATCACATTTTCCATTCCAAACCGCCAGACCAAGGGGCTGACAGGCTCACAGCCAGCAGGGGCTGGAAGGCCAGGTAGCACAGGCCCAACCTCTCTGAACAGCTCAAGCAGCACCTTGGCTTCATCCTCAGGAGGCCGCATCCCTGGATTTCAGGCTTAAGTTTGACCTAGCCACCTCCTGGGATCAAAGGGAGGATCTGTGAGTAGGGGGCAGAGGGCCAAGGCCCATCCAGGGGTCTGGCCTACTAGATGCCCCAGATACAAGCAATGGGTTTCTGCACTTCTCGCTGTTTGTGCAATACATTTTGGGTCTGTGACTGGTAACAACGGTTAGTTCTTTTGAAACCCCCTCCCCATCCTTCACCCCAAACAAACTGCAAAGACAGAGTATAATTGCCGAGCTTAAGTCTAGTAAATCAAGGCAACTGACGCCAGTAGGTGAGAAGGAGCTAGAGAATCAAACAACATAAGAAGCTTTATTCATCCACTACTGCTCCAGAGAAAAGCAGGCTGGCACAGACTTCTCACTTTAATATGCTGTCCTCTTGGGCTGAAAGGTTAGAAAGAAAGTACATACGTTATTACACTCTTAGGCAACTGGAAAGGACTTCAGATTTCCAGCCTTTAAACGACCCAATATCTAACTCTAGGAGAGCTCAGCCATGCCCTACTTAAACTGTCCTCCTTTGTCTCCTTATCCCTGCACACCTGGACCTGACTCTGCCGAGGCAGTCGGGAGAAAGTGTGTTCAATTCATGGCCCCTAAGTGGGGTAAAGTGGCTTCACATGGGCAGCCTGTGGCCTGGGCCTCAACAAAGACTGACTGTTACCAAGACCCCCTCCGTCGCCTCCTCCACAAGTACTCTTCTTCACAATGGGCCCCTGCTGGACAAAAGGAAAGGCAGACCCACCCTCAAACAAGGGGCTCACTTGGAGACCAGCTATTTTTCCTGAAAACTTGGGAGGGGACAATCTAGAACCAGTGACACAAGTACCTTCTGCCAGTTCTCTGGCAATCCGATTCAGCTCATCCTGCTTCTTTTTCTCCTCTGCTGCTATCCTCCTCTCCTCTTCTGCCCGGGGTTTTAGGTAACCTGTTGGGGGGGCGGGGGTTCAATTCACTGAAAACGCCGCATAAAAGGAACTAAGCCCACAGGTCAAAGCATCTTCAGCGATGCTGTGAACCAGATACACCTGCCGTCTACTCTCCTTTACCTCAATGCAGGCCAAGGCCTGATCCTGACCCCAAAAAGAGCCCAACCCAGAGGCTACAGGGTCCCTGCAGCCCACCCCTCACACACTTGCTCCCTAGGTCCTCTGCCAACCCTCGGAGGTCCACTTGCCTGTCGTCAGACCTCAGCACTCCAACACCCCCTCAGCACCAGATTTCATCAAGAACTAGGCTCTTTCCAGTCCCCGCCCGGGCCTCAGAAGCCTGCACCGTGGGTAAGCTGATCCCAAGTCAGCCCTACGTCCGCGCTGTGGCTTCGTCCCGGGGGCCAAGCCCGCTGGCGCCTCTGCGGGTCTAGGATGGAGAATGTGTCCTGCAGCCTCGCACCCGCCCCTGTCCCCTTTCTGCGCTGGGGTTTACTAAACGGCACTGGGAGTCCTACAGGGAAGCCGAGCAGCCCCCGGCCCTGGCCCCGCCGTCACTTACTGTAGCGTGTGGCTCCGTAGGCCACGCCGAGAAACAGGGCGGAGTAGCGGCCGAGCTGCAGGAAAGAGCGGTGGGAAAAGGCGGTCAGCACGGCCGGGTACTCGGGGCAGGAGGGCCGGGGCGGGGGTCGGGATTCGCGGGGCGGGGGCGCGGGGAAGAGGTCGGGATTCGCGGGGTGGGCGTCCCGGGAGGGGTGGGGCAGGACGCGGGAGCTCCGAGCACCGGGCGGCGGCCATGAAGCCTGGTTCACCTTGATGAGCGGAGAGACCTGCACCGGCGGCACCATCTTGCCCCTGATCTTCGCACCGGAAGCACAACTCAAGGATTGAGGAGGACGGCCCAAGGGCCGGAAAAGCCGGGAAGTAAATGCGCTCCGGAGGGGCGCACGCGCCGTGGCAGCCAAAGCGCTCCGGCGGCGCCCCCTGGTGGCTGGAGGGTGACGGTGCGCCCCGTTCGGCGGATTATGTCACATGCGCGAACGCGCACAAGAGCCGGGCGCGCGGTCGCGAGCGGCTGCGCACGGGCTGTGGCATTGTGCGGCGCGGTCTGCGCCCGGCGGCGCGAGCTGGCTTCTTTCCCAGGGAGGGCTCGGGCGTGCGTCCAGTCAAGTCGGCTCTACCCTCCTGCCTGGGAGACTACCCTACAAGCCCTGGAGCTCAGGTCTAGGTTGGCTCCAGGCCGGGCTCCAGCTTCATCCCGACCCCTGGGCACGCAGCCCCCGAGGGCAGTGCTGGGCCGGGAGCCGGGTCCCGGGTACCGAGTGAGCCGAGCACAAGTGGGCTCCTGGGCAGGCCCCCGTGCCCCTAGGCCCCTTGCCCAGTGGCGCCTTTGGACTCAGGCCCAGAAGAGCATGGCGCTTCGGTGCCCTCTTCCTATGACCGCGTGCCTTTGGAGCACCCGCCACTGGGTCCCAGGCTCCAGCCCCGTAGGGAGGATAGAGCTTACCCTGGGAGCCCTCATCACTCCTATCCAGAGGAGGGGCTGGGGTCTTGGGAAGATCACCCCTGACACATGCTGCTGCCTTCGTCCCTCTGACTCAAGCCCTCAGGATCCCACAGTAACACGCTCCAAGGCCCACCTCAACCCAGGACTGGGGAACACTCAGCTCCCACACCAGTCTCTGCTGGCCTCTACCCACCTCACAGTAGCTGCCTGTGTCCTACAGCCCTTTGGTCAGCCCTGGCGGGGGCTGTCCCAAAAATGGAACCAGCAGTGTCCACAGCCTCCCAGCTGTGCCACTGTGCTGACACACTGTTCCCATGGAAAGCAGTACTGGAGCCTACATGGGAGCACCGCTCCTCTGGGGTTCTGGGCCTCCCTCCTGCCATCAGCTCCCTGTGCCTCAACAAAGCAGTAGTGTCTCAGAACTTCCCTGCGGCTGCCTGTGCTCCAGCCCCCTTGCCCTCCACTGCTCAGGGCAGAAACTCCTCAGGAACCAAGGCTTGGGGCTCCACTGATGTCCTCTGCTGGAATGGGGAGAGGCCCACTGTTACTCACCATCAAATCCATGTGTTTACAAAGTGAACTTTTTTTTTTAAGAGACAGGGTCTCCTCCATCACCCAGGCTGGAGTGCAGCGGTTTGATCATGGCTCACTGCAGCCTCCAACTCCTGGGCTCAAGCAATCCTCCCGGCTCAGCTTCCCTGGTAGCTGGGACTACGGCACTTGCCACCACACCCAGCTAATTTTTTAATATATATTTTGTAGAGACAGGGTCTCGCTGTGTTGCCCAGGCTAGTTTCCAACTCCTCAATTGATCCTCCCACCTTGGCCTCCCAAAGTGTGAGGTTTGTAGGCAAGAGCCACTGTGCCTAGCCAGCAAAGAGAACTTAACTATGAATCTTAAGTGAATAAAATGCAACATCGAAAACTCCAGGACGCGTGGCAGGTGCTCACAGTCCTGAGGGAGAGAGGACCCAAGAGCCTGGCCAGCCTGGGCACCCAGGGAGGTATGAGCTGCCCTCCAGTCACCTGGGCAGAGCCTGCTCCCTCTTCTGGCTTACTCCGGAGTCCAGGCCCTGGGCCTGCCAGCTGGGAAATGAGAACTCATCTGCACTGTTTCCTGGGCTGGGGAGACCAGGCCAATGCTATAGGGCCACCCCACTCTTTTCTCTACCCTCTCTGAGGCTGATCTGGAGCTCCTGAGGCCTTCTTGCCTGAACCTTGTCCTCAGGCAGCCAGGAGCATGCTGTCCCCAGGCCCCATGCTGCCTGAGGAAGTGTTGGCCACACTGATCCCACAGGGCATGAAGCACAGCTCAGCGGCTGTGGGTGCTGGGCTCCCCTTCCTCCCGTTTTTGCCCTTGAGCAGCTGGGCAGATGCCCTCAGGTGACACCAGGTTTTATCTTCACTGCATTTTAAAATAAACCAGACTCCTCAGCAACTTCTGCTTCCAGAATCAAAAATAAGTGTCTCTAGGGCCTATGGTGGGGCCAAAGTGGTGGGGTACGTAACAGCAATTTCCAGGGGAGGCAGGACAGGGGTACCGGCAGAGGACACGCACATTCACGCTCAGCCCAAGGAGCCCCCCTGAAAGCAGTGGAGACCTGCCATGGTTCAGGGGCCTTCCTAAGAGTTTGTGGGGGAGGGTCCCACCTGGCTCAGGACACTGGGGCCGCCTGCTGAGGCCTCTGCACCTGTCGGGGTCAGCTGTCGGTGCAGAATCTCAATACTCTCCCAGGCCCTGCTGCTATCTTTAGTGCTATACTTAGACTCCAGTGGCAGGGAGCCTCCCAGGGGGCTCTGCTCACATTCCTGGCAGCTGTAGGGGCCTTCTGAGTGCAGATCTCAGTGTGACAATCCCCACTGCTGCAGCCCACCAGTGCCACTCAGGGTCCCACTCAGATCCTTGCCCTTCGTTCCCCAGCCCCGCTCCAGTTCCCACATCTGGTCACACATTCTTCCCTCTGGCAGCCTCCCCCACATCCCTCCCAGGCAGGTCAAGCCTCTCCAGGGCCCTCGACTTCAGGGTGTCAGCACCTTCTGAAGACCCACTGACCCTAGGGATTGCATGAGGTGATACCTAGGGGAAACTGTCTGCGACCAGGGACCTCTGCTGCAGTGGGCACTCCAATGGCGCCTCTGTCTTTCCAGCTTTGGCAGACTCGACATGGTTCAGACATGTGCCCCACGGGGCCCCCCAGCTCTAGTGGCTGCACACTCTCGCTCCCACCCCTCGCCCACTGCAGCACCAAGGGCTGTGGCTGCCCTGGGTCCTGCTTTCCGCTGCCCCTCCCCCACCCCCTCCCCGCCACAGGCCCAAGAGGCTCTGAGGGCTTGTTCTCCAGGCTTCGGGTCCCACCTGCCCATGTTGCTCAACCTGCAGGCCTCGTCCTTAGTCCTGCTTGGCCTGCAGACCCACTCGGGAACAGGGCATCTGGGTTCTGACCCTGAGGTGGCCTCTGACATTTGGCACTACCAAATGGCCCCCAGGCCAGGTCCCTTCCCCAGATTCTGCCCACAAGGCTCTAGTGTAGTAGGAAGACCTGGGCCCTGGCCCAGGGCAGGCTGGCCACCTTCAAGGCTCTTCCAAGCCAGTAATGTCATGTCCCATGGGCCAGGCCAGGGGCTTCCAGCCGTGAGGCCAGAATGGGGGAGTCCCAGGACCAGGGTTGCGGGCTGACTGTTGTCTGCTACTGAGGCAGGGAGGTGAGGACAGTGCCACAAAAACCACTGACACACAGAATGTGCTCTGCAAAGGCTTGCTGACCAGCCTCTGGGGCCACTCACAGCAACTTTGTGCAAATCTGGAAAAGGCGCCCCTTCCTCTGGCCCCTGCAGTTCCTGAAGCCCTGGCAGGGCTCAGGGTACCCGGGTAGGTCCTTAGCTCCTCAGCCAAGAGTGTGTGCAAATGGCCTTCTTGGTCAGGGCAGGGGGAGACTGGGGGCTTTCCTGGGTGGGGCAGGGTGAGGGTGAATGAGTCACCACTGGGCTGCTAAAGCTCACTCTGCAGTTGTCCAGTCCCCTGGGGTGGCCTTAAGCCTATCCTTGTAGGGAGTGGCAGCCGAAGTCTGAGCTGTCCTGGGGGACCAGACAGAAGCTTAAGATGGGCTGGACCTGGGTGGGGAGGAGCACAGAGGCATCTCATCAGGCAGCCTAGGCATGGTGAGGGGTGGCCAGGCAGGCACTGGGGCAGGGGCGTGTGTATGTGCATGAGTGTGTTTAAATGTGTGTGCACACTTACATGAGCGTGTGTGAACATGCATATGAGTATGCATGTGTGGGTATGGACGTGTGGGGGGTGGGAGGGACATGCCCCATGCTGCCATGGTGACAGTCTGGGGCAGGATGGAGGGTCCTGGCCATCATGTAAGTCCAGTGCCCAGAACAAGCCCACTCACAGAGTCTATCTGCCCCTCGAGCCCTCAGAGGCTAAGCTGGCTCCTGCAGAGCCATGAGCTGAGCCCGTTGTGTTCTTTCAGGGCCTCTGGGAGCCACTGCCCTTCCCCTACTCCCTATGCCCACACCAGACACCTGCAGCTGCCCCCAGGCACCCAGGCTTGGGGCAGGTGTACTCCCCAGCTGCCCGGCCCCTCCAGCCCCAAGGGCCCTCCTTTGAGTTCAGTCTCCCAAAACTCAGGGTGCCCCAGAAGTTTCCACCAGCCAGCCTGGGGGCCCTCAGCCTCAGTTCTCTCATCTCAGGCCAGCAGAAAGACCAAGAAGAAGGAAGGGGGGGCCCTTCATGCCCAGAGGGCATCATCCAATGTCTTTTCCAACTTTGAGCAAACTCAGATCCAGGAGTTCAAGGAGGTGAGACTTCCTCTTTCGTTAGGAGCCCCTTTTCCCAGAAGCTTGTGCTGGGAAGACCCCATGTGGGCCTTGCTCCAGAGCCAGTAAGATTGGGAGCCTGTCTTCACCCCGGGGCTGAGGAGCTGGGGGCCGAGGGCAGGGGCGGGACTGGTCCGCCGCAGCACAGCGACCCTGGCCTTGGTCCCCAGGCGTTCACGCTCATGGA
Organism: Avahi laniger; assembly: GCA_963575035.1. Lineage (NCBI taxonomy): Eukaryota > Metazoa > Chordata > Mammalia > Primates > Indriidae > Avahi > Avahi laniger. The sequence goes on from CAUYSK010101300.1 coordinate 32,251, forward strand.
TCAGAACCGAGACGGCTTCATTGACAAGGAAGACCTGAAGGACACCTATGCCTCCCTGGGTAGGTGCTGGGGCCTCCCTGGGTAGGTTCCGGGGCAGAATGCAGCACAGCCCACAGAGGAGGCAAGAGGGGAACATCCATCTGGACACTCTCACCCTTCCTCCTTGAGTGGAGCCAGGGCATTGGCCTCAAAGCTGACCCCATATCCCCACAGCCTGTGTAGGGGTGGCTGCAGCTGCCCAGTTTGGTCAGAACTAGCAGACAGCATCCCAGGGTGAGACAGGGTGGGTGGCACAGCCCAAGCATGAAAATTCAGGGTGGGCTGTGGGGCAGGGGGCTCTAGGGAGGGTGTGAGACACCCCCTCCTCTGCAGAGCAGACTCTGAGCACTGCGCAGCCTTGCCCGGCCACTGTTCCTCACCAGGGGTGTCCTGTTCCCAGCAGCTGCCTCTGGCCTGAGGTCCTGCCCTGGGAGCTGGGGACTGGTTTCCACCTGGGGGGGGCTCATAGGTGACCCACCTTCCCTCATAACAATGGCAGATCACAGTGTTTCCAAAGGTCTGTGTCTCCTCTGCTCTTGCCCTCGACACTAGTCTCCAAGGCTCAGGATTTGGGGTGAGGCTGACACACCCCAGCCTGCACCCCGACAGGCCTGGCCTAGCACCTCCCATCCCCGCTCCTTTGGCACTGCTCTGGGGCCACCTGCCCACCTGCCAGTGGGACAGCAGACATATTAGCAAGGACCAGTGGGGCAGAGTTGCGTCCTCCCCAGTGACACACTCGCCCCATGCCTGCCACAGGCAAGATCAACATCAAGGATGAAGAGCTGGACGCCATGATTAAGGAGGCCTCAGGGCCCATCAACTTCACCATGTTCCTGAACCTGTTTGGGGAGAAACTGAATGGTGAGTGCCTGGGGCCAGCCCCCTCCTCCTTGGGTGGGGCTGTTGACATTTAGAAATCCAGACATTTCACATGAACGTCCACAATTTTCGATCTCTTGATGGGAAGTCCCAGGACCTGGCATTCTGGGACCCACTTTGGTAGGGCCCCTGTCGGCCACCCCAGAGTGTGTGAGCTTGGACACTCACTCCCTGTCCCACACCTGGTGCCGGCCCAGCTGGCGAGGGCTTGGTCCCTCTTCACGGAGCACTTGCCCCCATCTCCAGGTCTGGGATAACCCTGGGGCCTTCTAGGTTGAAGGTGCCTTGTGGACTGAGGCTTGGAGCCCTGGGAGCAGGGCTGGTCTCCCTCCTGGCCTGTTTGTCCTTGGCAGCCTCGAGCAGGACTGGGAGCCCAAATGCCTAGGGCTCAAGGCCTCTTTGTGGGCAGGTACGGACACCGAGGAGACCATTCTAAATGCCTTCAAGATGCTCGACCCCGAGGGCAAAGGCAGCATCAACAAAGAATAGTGAGTGCCAGGCTTTGGGCGGTACGTTGGTCTCCAAGGGCTCCTTCATGGCCTCCCCCACTAGGATCTGAGGGACACTGCCCCAGAGAGGGACTGTCGGCCACCTGGATGCCAACTCCCCCCTCTCACCGTCCCTGACCAGCTGCAGGGCCTTGAGCAGCTATCCCAGGTCCTGAGTCTTTGGGATAACTAAGTGGAGACCAGCGTGCACAGGCACCAGGCACCCCAGGTAGCCATCGTTCCTCCAACCCGTGCTCTGTCTTTAGCCCCTTTTATGGAGAGTTTCCTGGTGCCCAGAGCTGGGGAAAGGGGTTATTCTGGTGTACAGGTACTGCCTCTGGTCTCCCTTAGTCTTCCTCCCCATCGGATTCCCCCAGGCAAGCCCCCCAGGAGTGATGACATCTGAGTGGTGACCTCAGAGGTGCCACGCCTGTAGGTGAGGGTGTGGGTGCAGTGCGTGGGCCTCACACTCTGGTCTCTGCAGGACCCGTCCCCCAGGGGTCACCCCTCCTGTCAGACCCCCACTCACCCCTTTTCTCAGAGCCTAACTGGGCTCCTTCACCTCCTTGTCCTCAGCATCAAACGTCTGCTGATGTCCCAGGCTGACAAGATGACCGCAGATGAGGTTTGGCCGCAGCCCTCGCCCCCTTCCCCCACAGCCCTCTCTCAAGTTGGGCTACCAGGTCTGCCGGGGGAGGCGCTGGCCCCCAGAGGCTGCAGCACCGCGGCCCTTCAAGTGCCCATTTGAGAGACGGAACCGCTCAGAGGGGTTAGGTCAGCGGCTGGAGGCCACCCAGCGGCCAGTGCCGTCTGTCCTGGCCTGAAGGGCAGAGCTCACAGCAATGCTGTCCCATCCCGCACGCCGCGCGCCAGCGGCGCGATCACAGCCCTCTCACCTGCTAGGACCCGATTCACCGCACACCTCACATAGCCCTTCCCACGGTGTTGGACACCCGGGCACCGCTGACCAGCTTGGGAATGGGGGACCGACTGTGGGCTCAGGTCAGGCAGAGGGCCCGGGCGGTCTGTTCGCCCCAGTCCCGTCTCTCCATGGTCCCGCCCTTCAGCGGCCCCGCCCCCGCCCGGCGCCCATCCCCGCCCCCGCGCAGAAGTCAGACCAGAAGCGAGACCAGCCGGGCCGCGGTGGAGCACTGGGTTGTAATCGGGGCCCAACTCGTGCACCGCTCGCAGGTCGACCAGATGTTCCAGTTCGCCACCGTCGATGTGGCCGGCAACCTGGACTACAAGGTGCTGAGCTACGTGATCACCCACGGAGAGGAAAAGGAATGAGGGCCCCTCCGGGCGCGCCCACTCAATAAATGTGCACCCACCGACTGCCTGCGAGTGTCCGCCTGGGGTGCGGGGTGTGCACGGCCGCGGGCTGGGACCGGCTGTCCCCGGCTAGCAGCGGAGGGGCCTCCCTTCACCTGTCCACTCCAGACTGGGCCATGAGGGGCCCGCGGGACCCCGCCCTTGCACTAAGCCTCAGCAGTACTCGCGTGCCAGGCCGGT